>APFE031498624.1:146302-162441 GCA_000404065.3 Pinus taeda
GGAAACCCATTGGCAGCAAATGGGTGTTCAAGAAGAAGACAAATGCAGAAGGGAAGGTGGAGAAATACAAAGCTCGTTGGTAGCAAAAGGTTATTCCCAGGTGCCGGGAATTGATTTTGGTGATATTTTTTCTCCTGTTGCCAAGGTAAATTCTATTAGATTACTTTTATCTGTTGCTGCTGCTTTTGATTTTGAGGTAGAACAGATGGATGTGAAGAAAAAATTTCTTCATGGGGATCTGGAAGAGGAAATCTACATGAAGCAACCTGAAGGCTTTGTGGTGAAGGGTAAGAAAGAACTGGTATGCAAGTTAAAGAAGTCTCTACATGGGTTAAAGCAATCACCAAGGATGTGGTATCAGAATTTTGATACATTTATACAGGGACTTGGCTTCACCAGAAGCAAAGTAGATCACTGTGCGTATTTTAAATTAATTGATGACCGTATTATTTATTTGGTCTTGTATGTGGATGATATGTCCCTAGTTGAAAATGACAAAGAAATTATCCAGGATTTGAAGACCTAATTGTCCTCCAAATTCGACATGAAAGATCTTGGTGCTGCAAACTATATTTTGGGCATGGAAATTAAAAGAGTCTAGGCAAAGAGGAAGCTCTAGTTAAACTAGATGGTTAAACTAGAGGAAGTATGTCGAGACAATATTGCAGAGATTTAATATGAAGGATAGTAAACCGATGAAGGTTCCTATTCTTGTAGGTGTAAATTTATCTACTGAACAATGTCCAAAGACATAAGAAGATGAAGAGGACACGTCTCATGTTCCATATGCAAGTGCAGTTGGTAGCCTGATGTATGCAATGGTCTGTACTAGACCACACATTGCACATGCAGTGGGAGGATTGAGCAGGTTTATGTCAAAACCAGGAAAGGAGCATTGGACAATAGTGAAGTAAGTTTTCAGGTATTTGCGTGGCACTAGTGATTATGGTTTGTGCTACCAAGGAAGACCAGGATTGGACAGAGTGTTGGATATTCGTGGCTTTGTTGATGTAGACTGGGTTGGAGATCTGGATCAGAGATCTACAAGTGGGTGTGTGTTTAGCCTATTTGGAGGTGCAGTCAGTTGGATGAGTAAGAAACAATCAGAAGTGGCACTATCAACTACAAAGGCAGAATACATCGCAGCCACTCATGCAAGCAAGGAAGTAGTTTGGTTGCAGAGATTGTGTTCAAGTATGGGGTTAGTACAGGGAGCTATAAGGATAGACTATGATAGCCAAAGGCATTTTTCTTGGAAAAGAACCCTGCATATCATTCAAAGACAAAGCACATTGATATTCAATATCACTTTGTGAGGGATATGATAGAAGACAAAAAGGTGTTGCTGGTAAAGGTGGACACTTTGAAGAATACTGCGGATGCATTGAAAAAATTTGTGAGCTCTGAGAAGTTCTCCTGATGTAGAGAAACAATGGGCATTTTAGGGCTGGAAAAATGACTAAGCTCTCCTATGGCTCCCTGTGGAAAGAAAACAACAAGTGGGAGAATGTTGGGTTGTGTTATATTCTTTCCATGATTAACTACATAGTTAACTAGGGGGGTTAGGCAAACCTACCTATGGTTAGGCAAACCTACCTATGGTTTTTGGTCCATGGTTTTGGACGCGATGGTTTTCGGTCCATGGTTTTGGATGCGATGGTTTTCGGTCCATGGTATTGGATGCTTCAGCATGTATAAATATGTATTTTAACATTGAAAGGAACATAATGAAAAATCAAGTTGGTAGTCCTAGTTTTGGGATCGAGTGGGAAAATCTCTATGTGTATGTGTTTTATGTGTTATGCTCTCGCATTGTTTATTTTCTATGTTTTAGAATTCGTATGCAAGTAATTTTTGTACGGGGTTAAAACCTACAGAGTATGAACTGCTAACTCAGTTGTCCATTTTTTTAAATATTCACATGTTTGACAAAGTGTACATAACTCATTTGTGGAGCCATACGGAGTCCGTTTCGCGCGAAACGAGTTGCACCGAATTCAGGATGACGAGCACTACACAGTTGTTCAGGTTCCACACCATTTTGACGAATTTGAATTTTTAGCATAATTTTGTGCACTTGATCATTCCTCCCCACTGGAAGCCTTTTGGACCCCAAAATATCACTTTCATTTGTCCAGCAGGTGAGGGTATAGTTCCCTCATCTTTCCAATATCTATCCATTTCCCTTTTGAAGGATTTGTTCCCTTGAGCCCCACTTGAAGATATTCGACACTTCCTCCTTTCAATGTCCTTGTTCTTCTGTCAAGTATAGTGTCTTGCTGAAGCTCATCAAGAAATTCTGGAGAAAAGTCTTCAGTAGATGGAATTTTAACATTCTCTCCTTGATCTTCAACCAAAGGAGGCTCATACAACCTTAAGTTCTCAACATTAACAACAACATAAATTTTCATATATGAAGGCAAATCCAACTTGAAGGCATTGTTACCAATCTTTTCCAAAATTCTGAATGGACCATATCTAATTGGTTTTAGCTTTTTACCTTCTCCTTCGAGTCTCTATTTGCTAATGTGAAGCCAAAATTCATCACTGACTTGGAACTTGTGATCTACATGATGCTTGTCGTGCCTTGCTTTATACTTTCCTTGGCTCTTTTCAAGTTGTTCTTGAACTCTTTGGTGTGCCAATTGGATTTGCTCAATGAACTTTCTTGCTTTGTCTATGTCACTATGACCATCAATAGCAACATCTTTGCCAAAAATGAAATCCAAAGGAGATTTAGGAAAGTATCCCAAACATGCCTCAAATGACGATGTTTGAGTTGAAGAGTGCTTGGCCCAGTTGTAAGGATGTTGAATATAGGGAAAATGTTCATCCCACAACTTAGGATGCTTGCTACAATACCCATGAAGAAGATATATCATTGTCTTGTTCACAACCTCTGTTTGACCATCTATTTGCAGATGAAAATTTGTACTCTTTTTGAATTTGGTGTCCATGAATCCCCACAAGCTTGACCAAAAATTCCCAACAAAGCGAGAATCTCAATCACTAACAATGGATGTGGGTAATCCAGAATGCACCCATACATTTTGAAAGAATAACTGAGCAGTCTGTTTAGTTATAACTTGCTTTTTACATGGCATCAAAATACACATTTTGTTGAACCTATCCACGGCTACATAAAAATAATCGTGACCTCTTTTTGACAATTGAAGACCTCCTACAAAATCCATAGAAACACTCTCCCATGGTCATGAAGGAACCAAAAGTGGTGTGTACAATCCTAACTTCCTATTGCTAGGCTTACTGACTGCACATAACAAACATCCTTTAATAAAATGTGACACCCTTTCAAGCATACAAGGCCAATAACAATACCTTTGTAGATGTTCCACCGTCTTACTTACACCGAAATGACCAACAATAAGAGAAGTATGTGTCTCTCTTATGATGTTGACTCTTTATCTCTATGGAATACAAAGCTTGCCAAGATGGTACAACAAGTTATCATGCAAATGATAATTCAATTCCTCTACTTGGTTACCTTGACTCAAGCTTGAATAAACATCTTGAAAGTCATTGTCTAATGCATATTGCTCAATATAAATTTCATGCAAAACAAAATTATGCTTGAGTAAAGTAATTGCACTAACAATATGCCTAGAAAGCATATCAACAACTTTATTGTAGATAGCTTTCTTATACATGATTACCAAGTGGAATTTTTGAAGAAAACCCATCCATCGAAAGTGTCTTGATTGTTGCAACTTTGATTGAGATTGCAAGTATTGCAATGGTTGATGATCAATGTGAATGATTGTTTCCTTATCCATCAAGTAGTGTTTCCACTTTTTCACACTTTGAACCAAAGCATACAATTCCTTGTCATATGTAATATAGTTAATCACTGCACCATTAAATTTCTTGAATCAAAATAGATAGGCTTAACATGTTGCATGAGGACTGAACCCATGGCGTAGTCACTAGCATCAGTTTGAATGTCAAATGAATGTCTCAAGTCTAGAAGTGCAAGTATTGGAGTTGAATTGATCTTTTCCTTCAATGCATCAAATCCCTTTTGATGTTTTTCTCCCCATTGAAAAACCTTTTTCATACTTGTTAATGCATGCAAAGGAGCTGTTATAGGAGAAACGTTAGCAACGAATTTCCTCCAATATTAGGTTGCTCCCAAAAAATTTCTTACCTCAGTAACTATCTTGGGTCTTGGCCAATTCAAAATGGCATCAACCTTGGAGGGGTCTATTTTCAACTCACCTCCTCCAACAATATGACCCAAGTAAACTAAAGAAGTTTTTCCAAACTCACACTTTGACATCTTAAGATACAACTATTATTTCTTCAAGACATCAAGTACTTTTCTTACATGCATGACATGTTCATCACGAGATTTATTGAAAATTAAGATTTCATCTAAGTAGACTATAACAAACTCATCAAGAAATGGCCACAACACATCATTCATCACACGCATGAATGTAGAAAGTGCTACATAAACCAAAAGGCATAACTAGCCATTCAAACAAACCTTGTTTTGTTTTGAATGTTGTCTTCCAAATGTCTCCTTCAACTATTTGAATTTGATGGTAGCCACTCCTTAAGTCCAACTTATTAAAATACTTTGCACCTTTCAATTGATCAAGTAAATCTTCTATTCTAGGTTGTGGGTAATAGTTCTTTACCATAATTTTATTCAATGTACGGAAGTCCACACACATGTGCCATGTTCCATCCTTCTTTGGAACCAAGACAAGAGGTGAACCACATTGCAAGGAATATGGCATGATGATCCCTTTATCCAACAGCTCTTGAATTTTCTTTTTAATTTCTGCACTTTCCATCACTGACATCTTGTACATGCCAATGTTAGGAAGAGAACAATCTTGCTACAATTGTATCTCATGTTGGATTCCTCTCTTATGAGGTAATCCTTTTGGTTCCTGAAACATTTCATCATATTGGTTAACTACATCAACCAATTTAGATTTCAATTTTGAATCAAACCTTTAAAAGCTTCATTATCAACATCATTCTTGGGTTTGATCATTAGAAGCAAAAAAATCCTTGCTTGAATTCACTAGTATTATTAACAATTGAAAGATTTAGTTTCTTGCTATGAGCTCTCACAATATATTCTACTCCATCTTTGAAAAAATGGTATTTGTTTTCATGTCTATGGAAGATAGCTTTTTTGTCATAAAGGTAAGGGCTGCCCAAAACTATGCCACATATGTCTAATGGCACAACATCAAGCTCCACTTCATCTATGAAATTTGCAGTAATGGCAAATTTTAGTTTACACTTTCTAGTAACCTGCAATTGTGCACTGTCACACCCCCGTCCAAGTGGATATGGTTTATGATGTGGGAAGGTTTCCAAGTTTAAACTTTTAACAATGTTTTCAGAGATAAGATTGGCTTGAGATCCATTGTTGAGAAATGTATCAAACTTGTTATGTTTTGAGATCACCTTTATGTGAAAAATTTATATCCTCTTCTTTTCATTTGGAGTTTCATTTTGTGAATTTGAAGTACTAGTTCTAGCAATGGATTCTTTTCCTTTTATACCCATGGCTATAATTTTAGTTTCATCGCCTGAAACAGATCCCAAATCATGTTGAATGGTTGCAGTTGTCTTTTGTATTCCCTTGTTGAATTTTTTGGTTTCATTTCAGGATGAATCTTCCAACAATGAGCTTCATCGTGACCCTCTTTGGAACAATGTTTGCATTTTAATTTCTCTCCTTCTTTCTTGATAGATGCATTTTTCTTTCCCGTCCCTTTGAAACCCTTTTCTTTTCCTTTACTCTTAAATGTCTTTTTACTACCTTCTTCTAGAGTGTTTTTCCCTCTTGCCTCAAGATGAGTGGCTTGCACACACACATCATCTAGATTATTGGGATTAGACATTAAGATAGTATGCCTAAGGTAAATTTGTAAACCCCCTATGTACTTCAGCAACGTGTCTTGCGATTGCAAATCTACACCTAACATTAGAGACCTTTTTTTTGAATTATTGGGTGTAATCTTGCATATTTTGACCTTTACATTGTCTAAAGTTCTACCAATTCATGATGGATTTCTCCATATAAGCTAGAGGGTAGAATTATATTTTCATTGCAGCAATGAAGTCATACCAAGAAATTAATATCTTACCGTGTTTTTAATCTCTTCTTGTGTCTTTGATTCCCACCATGCTAGTGTTGCACCCTCCATTCTCAAGGAAGCTAACTGAATCTTTATGTCATCCTATTAAAGGTTTTGAATTCTACAATAGACCTCCAACTGACGAATCCAATTATCAAGCTTCTCTGCATTCACTTCACCATTATACATGGGAATATCAAATTTAACATCAAGTTTTAGTAAGGGTGATTTACCAGTTCCTTTTGAGGTATGTTGATGAGTATGAGTAAGGGTTGTGTTAGTGGAAGAGGGTGAAGATGCATGTGAAGAAGAAGATGAAGAAGATGGTGGAGAGGGTGGAGGTTTACCTCCGTTTCCATTACCTCGTTTTCCATTACCTCCTCTTGAAGAATCTTCTCCTTTGGGAGGTTTGGAGTTTTCACCCTGCAACCTGGTATTCCTCTCTTCATAGAGGACCTTCACCATCTTTGTCATATCAAAGAAAACCTTCCTAAAGACCTTCTCATATTTTGTCATGTTTGTAGCTTCTCCTTCATGAGATATGCTCTCTGGAGTCTCAATTGCAACTTGAGGATGAACTGGTGTTGGAGATTGTGGCAGCCTTGCCCTCCTTCCCCTTGGCCCAACTTCAGGGCTTCCAACTATCTTCCCTTCTCCTCTTTTGAGTTTTAACCTTATAAGCATGACATAAACTTGCAAACAGTTAAATCCTCCTTTCACAAAGAAAACCTAGTTCTCTGATACCAAAATGATTTGGTTAAGAATATTAGTTTGTTGCGCTAAGATCCTCCACAGATTAGAAACAAAATGATATTCGTGTGCTTAAGGATTCATGAGTTTTGCAAGTGAAAAAATGAGTTTTTATGTTAATTTTATGAGCAATTTTAACATAAATAAGAGACTGAAAAGCAGCATAAAATTGTACAGAACATCACAAAAAACACATCACAATAGGAACATGATGAAGGAGTTCACCCCTCTTGGGATACGTCTCCTTGGTCCAGCTTCCAATGGCTTGGGCCTCTCTATTATGCTCAAATGTGTAAAAATATGTGTTTACAATGCTCAAATGATTATGAAACCTACTCCAATGAGTCCAAAATGTCCAAAAATGGATACCTTGCCTCTTTCTGCACCCAATTTGGTCAAAAACTAGAGAAGTTGTGACCTCTCCTAGTTTCTCCACTATTCACTCCACAAATTGCCCAAAGTTCGGAATCATCCTACAATCTAACCCCATTTTCCGCTAACAGGCCACCAAATCCACTGAAATCCAGGCGGATTTGTCGGATGCTTAAATTAGTCGTTGAGGCCTAAAAAACAAAAGAATGGCCATATGGGGGGCCATGCGCCCAAGGGCTAGCCCTCAGTGCTCGCCCCTCCCTCCAGAGGTTACATAACACGCTAGTGGTTTAACGAAGGCATTCTCACATGTGGCGGAGACCTCGGCAATTAGGAATTGGAGGTCAGGTGATGGCATTCACTTGGGGGAGCGAACAATAAGGTTAAGTTCTCTGGTATGGTGTATTGGTATTGGACTCTATTGTGTGTTGGGAGGTTGTGGGTTCGACCCCTGCTGCCTCCGCTTGGTCTACATCAATATTTTGGTGGCCTCCCGAGCTACCACGTGGCGGCCTTCGACTGGGCCATGTGTCATCCTGTGGTTAGCCATCATTCCACCCAATAGAAAATCGTTGATTTTAAACCAGTACCAAGGTGTCACTTGGAATAATCCAATTCGCTGAGGAAACTTTGAACAAGTCAAACTACCACATACCCTGCCTAATCAGCACCACATCAGTAGTATGCACTACTGACTGGGTTGTCCATTTTTTTTTTTAAATTCACATGTTTGACAAAGTGGACATAACTCATTTATGGAGTCATATGAAGTCTATTTCGCACAAAACAAGTTGTGTCAGATTCAGGATGACGATCACTACGCAGTCGTTTAGGTTCCACACCTTTCTGATGACTTTGATTTTTGAGCACAGTTCTGAGCACTTGATCACTTAAGGTTACAAAATGAAATCCTTTACTGCCTCGGCTTCTACCTGAACTTCCTTGAACCTTTCAATAGTGTATTCCCCAATAGTGAGAGGGAATTTGGTCCAAGGAATTTTCTTCCCCTTACTTAGCATCTCTTAAAACCCTGTAATCATCTGATAACATACCTCCTACAGTAGTAATTTGTCCATCATGAACCTGGGAAGTGCATGAGGATGTTTGTATGAGCCAAATACCTTGATGAACGTGCCCTCCCAGATGGGGAACCAATCTGCTACTTTGGTAATAGTCTCCATATCTCTCTTTAACATGCAAGGAGGATCTTCCCTGGAGAGAAACTGGTACAAAGGGACAATGAATGTCTCATAGGTGGACTTGTGCACACTTTTTTAACCTGGGCCCCAAAAGATCTTATAACCTTAGTGCACGGGTTATGTCTCAGTTGTTATCCAATTATAAATCAATTGTCGAAATGAAATATTGCACATACCACATCTAATAGGTACGAGGCCATGTAGAATTATGATGGTTGGTCTACCTCAGGATACTTTGTTGCATGTATGTTGTCCTTTAATACGGAAGTTAGGATTCTACCCAGTTGAATATTGTGCCTCTGGTGGCAATAACGTACATGATAGGGACACATGTCCCAAGAAAGGTATCAATGTCAGGCCTCCCATATAATCGATTCATCATTGTGTAAATGAGTTGGTAAACTTTATTCAGGCCTTTCATCATGTACACTTGATCATTTTTCACCCAGAACTTAGAAGGGTCTTGCCACCAAGACCTTAAAATGACCTTCGTTGGAACCAGGAAATCTGATATCCATTTGGTATTAAATGATTCTTCCTTAGCTAGCAACCTGTAATAGGAAGCAATGTATGTCGAAGAGATGGATTCAAAGGCTTCACATGTATGGTTCCTTACTACCCATCGATATGTGTCAATGTTCTATATAATCCAATCGATGGTCTTTGTGCACGAGAAGACATGTGGATGTGAGGCCACTTTGTGGAGCCTAAAACTCTTGATGTTGAGATATAACTAGAATTCTTCCTGGTCCTCAGGGATGTCCTACTTGGAATATTTGCATATATGTCGAACTAGGAGAGTTTGGTAGTCTTATTTATGTTGTGTGCAGTGTCCTTGTAGATAGGAGGCAGTGGGCCTTGGTGGCCTTCCTTGAAACTGCTTTCGACACTCTTGCAGGAAGGCCTAACTATAGGAGGCATCATTTCTCTAGAGAAAGAGTAAATAGAGATGTAATCGATGTTCACATCGTCTCACATGTCAAACAAACTATCCCATTGTTGGCTTGTATGGACCTGACCCAAGTTCAGAGTTGATTTAGCCAAACAAATCCCAGTACTACTGGCCCTTTCGACAACAGTCTGCGAAGTGCAAACTGAGGTCTCACCTGAAGTAGTATGGGAGGGTGTTAAAACCAGGTTTCCGCACCTTGGAGATGTCTGATGAGTTCCAGTGGTCCACGGTTCAATCTTGTGTGCACGTCATTATGCGCACTTACCCGTACCTCGCGGCCTAAGATGTTGCCTTTTTGCAGCCCTTCTTGGGGGCCGAACGTTGTTATTACCCAATGTCGTACTAGTATTTCGTGGTTAGTTGATTAACTTAACTTATTTGCAGGTGTAAAGCATACTCAATAATATAATTCATTCATACAAGTGCGTGCAGTAAATAAACAATATAATTGCAATTCATCTCAACAGACAATAACCCAAGAACAGATACACAAAATTAAGATAAAAAATATCTTTATTATTATCTTCCTTTGGTTATAGGCTTGACTCTTCCCTACACACTCAGCTGCAAGGATTCGCGCACTCAATTGCGGACTCTACTAGGCCTCTGTGCACTCAGTTGTAGGGGTCCACACACTCAACTGTGGAATTTACTAGGCCTCTGCGCACTCAGATATAGACCGTTGTCCTACTCTACAACACACTTAGATTCTTGCTCTTTTCTTCTGCTTCCTTCTCTATCCGATGTCTCTTTACAACTTAGAGCCTCGCTCTATTTATACAATCCCATGGTCCATAGACCATGGGTAGGCCAGCATTACATTCAAAACTACGGTGGACAACCCTTTGACTTTAACATACTTCCGCGCCTGCAATTCGCGAAGCTTTACAACAATATTAGATCAAAACTAGGGCTTTGAGCCCCAAAACATGCCATGGGGGGATTCCATGCCCAACAGGCCACCAACACAAACATCGTGACTTGCCCTTGAGTCACTCTGTCGACGTGGTGATCTTGGCGTGGATTCCCTCCAACTGTTCTTGAATGGTACTGATGTCCGCAGCGCATTGAGTTGCTGCTTGCTAAACCTATTGCATCCATTCTTCTGAGACCTCTGTGTCTAAATTGTTTCCATACATCTGTATCGGTATCTGCTGCATATTCTTATAGTCCTGTGCCTTTGTCCGACTCCTTAGAGCACAAAGACTGTACTTTGGTCGACTAGTTAGATAGCCAACCCACCTGTGTAGGGCTTCAAGCGGTTGCCATTTACTTTGCCTAGGAAGGGTTCTCCATTTAGTTTGACTAGCTAGACCGTGCCTCCATCTGTGACCTCATTAACCACGTATTGTCCCAGCCAATGCATTCTGAATTTGCCTGGAAATTTTTCAAACTTACTGTCATACAGTAGCACTAAGTCATTTACCTTGAAGGTGCGCAACTTAATATGGTGATCGTGCCAAGCTTTTTCATGCTTCTTTTGTACCTGCTGATGAAAACTAGCCAAGAACTAATCTTCCTCAAGTTCTTCCAATTGTGCGAGTCTTTCCTCTAGAGCTTCACAGTCCATCATCTCGGTGAGTGCTTCTATTCGCAAACTAGGTACGATATATTCCATTGGCATGATAGCTTCCACGCCATAAACTAACCGGAAAGGGGTTTGTCCCATCATTTTCTTGCACATTGTTCTATACGCCCATAGCACTGCAGGTACACGCAAGTCCCAATTGCTTCGCTGCGCATTGCACACTTTGGTTAGTGCAATCTCCAGTATTTGGTTAAATGCTTCTACAGTCCCATTGGCTTGTGGGTGATACAGTGTACTTTTCTGATGATACACCTAGAACTCTTCTATGAGTGTGATGATGGTCTTGTTCAGGAAATGTGTTCTACGATCACTCATTAAAATTTTCGGACAGCCAAATCAGGTCAGCACGTTTTCAAACAAAAACTTCGCATCCATATTGGTTGTGTAGTCTTTGACCGGCTACGCTTTCGCCCATCGTGTTAGGTACTCTATTGCAGTGATGATGTAGCGTGCGCCCCTATTTCCTTGAGGTTTGATAGGTCCCACAAAGTCATTTGCCCATTTTTCGAACGATTGCAGTGTCATTTGTGGGTTCAACGGCATCTTGTCCCTCCTCAATGGTTTTCCAATTCTTTGACATATATCGCAGGCCTTACAGTGTGCTTTTGAATCTTGATGAAGGGATGGCCACCATAGTCCTGCACAAAGAATCTTTTGTGTGATCGCGCGTCCAGCATAATATCCTCATGCAGAGCCCCCATGTGCTTCTGCAAGGATCTGACTTCGTTCAAATTTAGGTACGTGCCTTCGCAATATCTCATCATTTCCCATTTTGTAGAGGTGCCCCACGATGACAGAAAAGTCCATCGTGCGCACCACCAATTCCTTCCTCTATTGGACGGAGTATTCCTTTGGCACAATCCCTGTTGTTAGAAAATGGAATATATATTCGAAGTGCCTGTCCGCGACACGCACCACAAAGAGTTGTGGATCAGGTAATCCTTCCTCCAAACTAGTAGGTTCCTCGCCCGTCTCAATACGCGACAAGTGATCCGGCCCCGCGTTCAAGCAGCCAGGTTTAACTACGACCTCAAATTCATATTCTTGGAACAATAAAAGCCACCTACATATGTGCCCCCCCAATATAGGCTTATTGACCAAGTATTTCAGTGTGGAATGGTCTGTATACATCTTGAAATGTCCTCCTAGAAATTAGTGTCGGTATTTTTGGAGCGCATACACCATTGCTAACCCCTGTGCTTGATTATGGAATAGTTCTTTTCAGCTTTAGACAATCTATGACTTGCAAATGTGATAGGGTGGTCCAAGCCCTCTCCACCCTCTTGTGTGAGCAATGCTCCGAGCACGATACACGATGCATCAACATGGACATGAAACTCCACATCCCATTTTGGGAAGACCAGGATTGGAGTGGAGGCCAATTTCCCTTTTATGACATCCAAGCTTTCCATGCAATCATCATTCCAGCAGAATGTGACATCTTTTTTCAATAGTTTCTCCATCGGTGCGGTGGTTTGGGCATAACTTTTGATGAACTTCCTGTAGTATCCTATGTGTCCCAAGGTAGTGCACAGTTGTTTAACACTTCATGATGCTTCCAAATTTAGAATTACTGCAATCTTCGCAGGGTCCACCATCAACCCCTGTCACATGTCCCAACAGGTTTCCAAAGGGAACGAGGAAGGTGCACTTCTTAAGGTTTAGCACAATCTGGTGTTGTTGGCAAGTATCCAGCATCAAGCGTAAGCTTGCTACATGGTGTTTAACTAATCCGAAGGCAGACCAAACACCCAGATAGACCTCTAGGAACTTGTGGATGTATTCTTTAAATGCGACAACCACGATGCGTGAAAATATGGCTAGTGTGTTCTTCAATCCAAACGACATACCGGTGTATTAAAAGCAGCCCCATTCTATTGCGAAGGTCATTTTCTTCTGTCTTCCAGCGCGATTTTGATCTGGTGGTACCTTGAAAACCCATTTGTAAACGAGTATGCTTCTTGTCCACCAACATTTTCCAATACTTCATATATGAATGGTGTCGGGAATGGGTCGTGTACACAGGCGTCATTCAGCTTCCTGAGGTCCGCGCATATTCTTATTTTTCCCTTCTACTTCTTTTCTTGTACTACCATAGGGCTCACCCAGTTAGATTCTTCCACCGACTCAATAATTTTGACTACGAGCATTTTTTCTAATTCGACATGGACCTTTTCCTTGTACTTCAGATTCAAGCGGTAAGGCCTCTATTTGGCTGGCTTTGCGTCGAGTTTTAGGGTGATACTTATCATCCCTAAGTCGCCAACAATCCCTTTTAAATTCGTAATTTTGGTCGGGAATAAGTCTTGGTATTCGCAGAGTAACTCAGCGACCTTATCCACTATGGCATCATCCCAATAGTCTCCAAGAGTTGCGTACTTCAGTTCTGCCTCCGTCCCAGTGTTTACCTGCTTCATTTTTAGTGGCGCGGTGATGTCGAGATCCTCAATCAATGGTCCTCCAACCTCGTGACAGCCTTTCATTTCTAGAATGTTAATATTTTGTGGATCCTCATCATCCTCCTCAACATTCAAATTGTAACACTCCAACGCGCAGCTCAGTTGTGTCACCCATTCCAGTTAAAGCACTTCCATTGGCTCCTGGGGTATTTTGAAGATAGCTGCTTTTAATGCTTGTAGCGCATCATCCACAGTATCCCACCAACGATCTTCAAACATGAAGGTTAGTAGGAATCCTTCACGCAAGATGTCCCATTCGCTCGTGCCATGGCGAAGCTTCGTCTCAGTGTACTAATTCATGGGTATGACATCTAGAGTATGACAAAACAAATGCACCCATTCAGGCTGTGGCTCTTCCCCATAAACCTTGGTCCATTTCGCGAGGTGTGTACGCGGATCATCCCGTCTTTCATACTTGTCTACTAGCTGCATCTGCAATTTCCCAAATTGTAGGTGCATCATCCTTCTGCATTCACGCCAATCCTCAAAGCTTCTCTAATGCATACCCCACCATCTTGCGGGCGTAGCACACAGTGCCCATTTTAGAGCATTGAAATGTTGTTGTTCCATTACTCCTTTTTCAAACCTATTCAGGAAATTGTCTACCATGGTTAGTCTATCATACATAGGCAGATCCCTTGCCTCTGTTGCTACACAACGTAGTGAATTTATCATCATGTTGCAATTAAGCGTTTTTACCTCATGTAACCGATTCTGCCATCGTTCTATTTCTTTGTCCGAATCCGAAATGCAGGATCTTTTGCGCTCCCACGAAATACTGCCATTTTCTGTTGGATTCACCCAATCCTGCTCTCGCGTGGTTATCTTGAGATACAATCTAGATCATCGTCGCTCTCGTCGTTGTGCACTGGCTCCGTGTAGCGCGATCCTTCCACAGGGTCTAAAGGTACCACTACACGCAGTGACTTTTTCTCGAAGATCATTTTGTGCTTATTTATATTTATCACTCCGTTCTTGTTAGTGGCCCAATCTATTCCCAGTAGCGTGGGATAGGGATTGCTGTCATCGAAAATCTCTATCTCTTCGAAATCTGCAAGCACACTCGCACCTTCAATACCTACCGTTATTCCCTGCAATCTTCCCATCGGTAGGATCTTCTGCTAGTTCACCATTCACAATTGAATAGGAGACCATTGCAATGCGGTCTTTCCCATGCGCTCCCATGTCTACTTTGGCAAAACGTTCGCATCCGATCCTAGATCTAAAATCACACTATCCATTTCAAATTCCCCGATTTGCACAGTCAATCTCATCTCCCTTCCTATTCGCGTTGTGTGCTTCCCGAGCTTCCAGACTACGTGTGGTTCTCCTGACCCAGTGCACCTAGTGATGAGTTAATGCAGTCCCTTCACAGCCTTGTTGTCACGCAGCAACTTCATTCATGTCTCCTAAATGGTAGTAATCATTGAGGGGTCCATCTTCGGTTCCAGTTTGTCTTTACTACCTAAAGTGGAGGCCTCCGTGAATCTCTTCTTAGCTTCCATGAATGTCTCCTTCGTGCACTCCAAATCGAACTTTGGTTCCTTTGTAGGAGCCTTACAAACCCGAGCACTCTCTTCGGGTTGTTGCCCTTGTCATCTCGTGTCGTAATACCGCTTCAGAGCACAATGTTTACATTCAGGTCCTCTTCGTGCAGCTCAAACCTCATCATTTGTAGGTTCTGAGTCGGAGGAGGGTGGAGTATTCCTTTATTGCGCAACCTCGCTATCAGCGTAGGGCAGTCCTCCATCTCATGATCAAACTGGGTACAATATAAACATTATGCGCTCATCATATTTGTACAATTGCAAGCATAATGCTTTGGCCCTCTACTATTGTAACAGATCAGATGTCCGCGACCCCTTCCTAGTCCAATTCCACCTCGACCTCGTCCACATCCATAAAATCTAGTGCGCACCATTCCTGCATTTTGATCGAGGGCTCACATTTTGGTCTAAACTCTATAGGCAGGAGTCCAATCCATCATCAATTCATAACTTATACAAGTGCGTTCATCATGGCCTACTGATTTGTAGAAATTGCAGAACAACTGTTGGGACGTCTGCATATACTTTTGTAATAGGTGACAGTTATCTGTAGCGTGCTTCCCTCCTATATGACAAATCGCGCACCATAATGCAGGCGTTGCAATTGGTCCTGCTTGTGCCTCTAGTCTAGGGGTGATTTTAGGGGCGAATGTTCGCCCTTTGGCGAAATTAAGGGGTTTTAAATTTTTAGTGGGCGAATATTTTGTATCATAGTACATTTTTACAAATCACCTCAAATAGCCACCTTATTTAAGGGAGAGGGTAAAAAAGGTAAATTTGGCCCTTGAAATTAGGAGTTACAACCTTCTATTCGCCCATTTTCAAGAATAGGTTTTATTTAAGTGAATCCATTCGCCCATTTTCAAGAATAGGTTTTATTTAAGTGAATCCATTCGCCCATTTTCAAGAATAGGTTTTATTTAAGTGAATCCTATGGGCCAAAGGCCCAAATACCATATTTATAAAGAGGTATGGTAAATTAATAAAAATATAAATAAATGAGAGGTATGGTAAATAAATAAAGCATTTTTTATATTTACTCCATAAGTCACCTTATATACATGCAAGGTTGTAAACAAATAAAAATATAAGTAAAGTGGAGGTATGGTAATAAATAAAACGTCTTTTTATACTTACTCAAAAGGTA
>APFE031498632.1:0-14627 GCA_000404065.3 Pinus taeda
TTACCTCCTGTAAGGGAGATCGATTTCACAATCGACCTAAAACCTGGCGCCGAACCAATATCTAAGACACCCTATAGGATGACAACTCCAGAACTTTGTGAGTTGTAGATGCAGTTAAAGGATCTCTTAGAATTGGGATTTATCAGACCTAGTATTTCACCTTGGGGTGCACCAATGATTTTTGTCAAGAATAAGGATGGTTCCTTGCAGCTATGCATAGGTTATAGGGACTTAAATAGAGCTACAGTAAAGAATAGGTACCCAATACCTCGAATAAATGACCTATTTGATCAAATGAAGGGAGCAACAATTTTCTCAAAGATCGATCTACAATATGGATACCACCAATTGAGGATTAAGGAAGAGGACATCTCAAAAACTGCATTTCAAACTCGGTTTGGACACTATGAGTTTGTAGTTGTTCCATTTGGTTTAACCAATGCACCAGTAGTATTCATGAGCCTCATGAATGGTGTGTTCAGGAAGTATTTGGACCAATTTGTGCAAGTCTTTCTCGACGACATTCTTATGTATTCCAAGAATGAAAAGGAGCATGAAAAGCACCTAAGGGTTGTGTTGACTTGCTTAAGGGAAAATCAATTATATGGAAAATTGTCAAAATGTTCCTTATTTTAGAAGAAATTTCATACCTCGGGAAAATCATTTCAGGAGAAGGGATTTCTGTTGACCTGGAAAAGGTGAAGGCCATAATGGATTAGCTAGTACCAAAAAATGCCCATGAGGTACGTAGTTTTATGGGGCTAGCAGGGTATTATCACAAGTTTATGGAAGGGTTTTCAAGGATTGCAAAACCCATCACCACATTACAGCGAAAGGGGGTCAGGTATGAATGGGCATATGAATGTGACACTGCATTCACATAACTAAAGAGGTTACTAACTAGTGCACTGATCCTTTGAGTAACAAACATGGAAAAAGACTTCATTGTCTGCACCGATGCTTCGGCACAAGGATTGGGTGCAGTATTGATGCAAGAAGATGGAGAAATAGCTTACACATCTAGAAAAGTGAAGAAAAATGAAGAGTTGTATGCTACCCATGACTTAGAATTAGCAGCAGTGATGTTAGCCTTGAAAATTTGGAGACACGACCTCATTGGGAGAAGATTTGAGTTAAGAACAGATCATCAAAGCCTGAAGCATCTCATCACTCAGAGGGATTTGAATGCCAGACAAAGGCGGTGGAGCAAATTCATGAGTGAGTATGATTTTGAGATATCATACATCAAGGGAAAGGAGAATGTGGTGGTGGATACACTAAGCAAAAGACCGCGAACCTTCTCCCTAGTAGCCTTAAAGGTAAATTTAAGGGAACATGTGTTGGAGAAACTCTTTGAAGATAGTTGGTATCTAAAGGTCATCTCAGCACTCCAGAGTGGGAAGCAGATAGAACCAAAGTTTTAGGGATATGTCCTTGAACTAGACGGGCTATTGAGATTTCAAGGGAGAATGTACGTAACTAAGGAAGGGGGTATAAGAAGAACCATCCTCGAAGAGTCACATAGAGCACTCTATTGTGCACATCCTAGAGTAAAGAAGATGTACGCAGACACAAAGAAACTCTTCTTTTGGCAGGCATGAAGCACGACATTACCTAGTTTGTCGCCAGATGTCTTGAATGTCAATGAGTGAAGGCTGATCATCGCCATCCAGCAGGACTCCTACAACCACATGACATCCCTATATCTAAATGGGAGGTAATTTCCATGGATTTTTTTGTGGGTTTTCCACTCACTTCACAGAGCTACAACCCTATATTGGTTATAGTTGATAAATTGACCAAAAGTGCCCATTTCATTCCAGTAAAAGACACTTACAATGTTACTTATGTGGCATGAGTGTTTATAAGTGAAGTTATTCGACTACATGGGTTACCCACAAAGATCATTTCTAATAGAGACTCTCGATTTACATCTAGGTTTTGGACAAGTTTGTAATCAACGCTAGGGATTCAGTTGAACCTGAGCATTGCATATCATCCAGAAACAGATGGGCAGACTGAAAGAATAAATCAGGTTCTGCAAGACATGCTTAGGATGTACATCATGGATAATCAGACTCAGTGGGAAATGTGCTTACCATTGTTAGAGTTTGCATATAATAACAATTACCACAGTTCAATCAGGATGCCTCCTTATCAAGCTTTATATGGAAGGCCATGTAGGATGTCGTTGAGTTGGGAAAAGTTGGAGGACCGAGTAATAGTTGGCCCAAAATTAGTTCAAGAAATGGAGGAATAGGTAAAGCAAGTTCGAAAAAAGTTAAAGGAAGCACAAGATAGATAGAAGAGTTATGTTGATTAACATATGATTGATCGCAATTATGAAGTAGGGGACCAAGTTTTTATTCGTATCCGACCCAGCAAAAGCACCATTTGGTTTGGGAAGGGGATGAAATTATCACCTCGGTTCATAGGACCTCTTAGGATCAAGGAGAAGATTGGACCAATTCCCTATCGTCTTGTATTGCCACCCCATCTACATAAAACTCTTGATGTTTTTCATGTATCTATTTTACGACATTATGTTTATGATGAATCTCACAAATTGGATTGGAGGGAATTGTAGGTCTCGGACATGGGAACCATAGTGGTTGAACCATTATGCACATTGGACTGTAGGGTTTGACAGCTCAGACGTCGCACGGTGGACCAAGTTAAGGTCAATTGGGACAATTATAGCCCATGATCTGCTACCTGGGAGGATGCAGAGACTATACATTGGGACTACCCCTCACTTTTCGAGCATTTGTGATGCCCATTTTTTTTACTTAGATAGCTACCTATGTTAAGGTTCTATTTTGCAGTTCCATGTTATTTATTTATGAACATTAGGTAATATTGATGCATTTGGTTGGACACGTGAAACTACTTATATAAATCAATTGATGGATTTGGTATTGATGATGGGAATGGTTGACGTATGGCCTAAATGTATGACTTACTTAGTGATGAATTATCTAGTGTGACTTATCAGAATTATTTTGTTTCATATATGGCTCAAGTGGATATGATTTGTTTAAATGAATGACTTAGTGAAGTTATGATTTATTTCCAGTATGAACTGCAATATTGACACGTGGAAAAGAACTATATGATAGCCGAGATCTACTCTTCCATTGAAGGAAGGTCGAGACATCTCATGGGGAAAGGTATAATGTACATTGTTCTATTACATTTGGTATCTACTTGATATGCAATCTTATGACATGAATAAAATGTAAATGACAGGTGGCAAGACGACCTGATTAGATTATTCGATGATAAGTCCAACCAGCGCTGTAGTGTGGTCCATATTAGGGTGTTGACCCTAGTTGTGAGGAGGGGTGGAGGTATTTCCTACAGTGTAACCTCCAAACCCAGAATCGTGGGAGGGCAGTGGTGGACACGCTCCCTAAGACATGTGATGATGATTGCCAGTTGCCTGCTGGGGAAGTTAGGTTGATATAGTCGACGCTTCCGCCATGTTGGTTTTATCAGTGGTTAGATTGGTATAGCTGATGCCACTATATATAGTAGCAGAGGATGGATACGGTGGGAACGGAAGTAGGTCAGGAGGGATAGGAGGATATAGATCAGTTGAAGACTCTTGATGGGAAGGAATGTCATTGTCTGACTTATCAAATTTTACTACTATAACTCTCTCTCCATTTGTTATGCCTTATTGCCAAACTGCTTCGAACTCTTCTATCTTTTACACTCTAACTTCGGGACGAAGTTTTCTAAAGGAGGAGTGTATGTAATGCCTTGTTTAATCTTATCCTGCAAATTTTTTTAAGTGTTTAAATTTCCGTAAAATATGGACTCATAATTATCAAGAGATATTGGTACATACCTACATTGGTGAAACTGTAAATTTAATACCCATATAAATTTTGTTATTTACCTCCCCAAATTTTTAAATTTTGAGAAGACATAGTCCTCTCCAGTTCATTACCAAATTATATATATGTTCATACCTCATTCCCAAAATGTTCTCTCATATTTACTTGGGAGAAGACATGGTCCTCTCTAATTAATTACTGAATTTTATAGTCATATCACATTCCCAAATGTCCTCTCAGATTTACCTGGGAAAAGACATGGTCCTTATTAGCTCCGCTGACAAAGGGATCAAAAATGGATCCAGAACACCCCCAGAGTCTCCAAGGTTTGCTTAAAATCATACCAAAGGATCCAAGTATGCCCCAAAAGTCTTCAAAATCCTCTTGAGGATCATTCAAAGTCAAAACCATCGCAAGAGGAGAGCCCATGGAAGGGCGAAAATACACTATCGGGAGGCTCAAAACACTCTAAAATCATGCAAAAGCATTTCCGCAGGCTTAATCTGGGCATTGCACTACCACCGTTAGATCTAGTTGATCAACGACCCATATCTACGCGGTTAATCGCATATCACATATCGGCCAATCAGAGTGGGCAGGTTTAAAGCGGGTCGCATCGGTGAGGAGCTATGTTAGATATAAAAAGGGGCTAGAGGATTGAGCGATCAATGATTGCGATTGGATCGCATCGCTGTATCGCATTAGCAGAATACATGGGGCGATGGAAATAGGTGATCGGCGATTAAACAAGGACCGTCGATTGCGCACGCGGATCAATAGCCCAAACCACATCGGAAAATAGCATCGGCGGGTCGCAAATGGCAAAGGCAAGCAGTGGTAATCGGCGCAAGACATCGCCGATTAACGATCGCTGATGATCGGATCGACGGGTCACAGAAGAGGACTTACGGACAACACAAGACACTGCTGACCGACAATCGTTGATCATCACATTGATGGATCGCAATCGGAAAAACCAAAGGGGCGGGGTTTTAACATATGCATACGGTGTGACCCGATAGCCAGACCCGAAAGGGTTTCAGAGTTAAAATGTATATTTTTTCAATTCTGCCAACGCCCAACTTTTAATGTATTTTGTTGTTTAAATGAAATATAAAGGAGCCTTGGGCGAGAGCCGATAGCGATGAAGCCCGGACCCAAAAGGGTCGGAGAAGTGAAATATATATATTTTGAAGTCCGCCAAAGGCCAATTTTCCTGTGTTTTTCAAGCGTAAGTCAAAATACGAAGGAAGAAAGGGACCCAACCTGCTTGCGACATGCGACAGCAACCCAAGGGCGGATCCGATAATATAATTAACCCATAAATGAGGACTTTTGAAGTTCGAAAGAAGCAGAATGGGCAGGATTTCTTAGTATTACAACGTTTTCCGTATACAACAGAAAACAATAATTATTAAGCATTTCCAAGAGATCACAGAGGCCCGAATAGCCATTCCATCTCTTAAAAGAGGTCGAAAGACAGAGACAGAAGGATGGAAGTGGAAAAGCGACAGCACAACACGATGCAGCTCACAACAGATGTGATTAAGGAGCATAGACAGCGCAACACAGCCAAATCAACAAAAAACAATTCATGGCTATCATCTGAAAGGGACCAGTGCAGGGATTTCATAGGCATGATAGCCACTCCATTGCAGGTTCAGGTGGCAAAGCATCCTTAGAGGAGTCTTGCAGTCATGATACATACCAGAAGAAGGATTCGGAGGAGAGACAACGACTGGAAAATAGAGCCCAGAAATGGAAGGAGAAGGGCCACTGCACGCCTCAGCCCAAATCAAACGAAATCACGGAGCATTAACGGTCCTGCCAGTGCAACAGTCATCCTAACAAACATGATGGGACATCTTTGGCATGAGAGAGCTCCCAGGCATCACAACAGGCTGCCCAAAATATCTGAATATGGTTATTCCTCTGTCAGAAGAGGAAAACCTCCGCGCCATGCCTGCCTAGTGAGGGAATCAAACAGTTAAGTGACAAATCAGACAAGTCTAAGATTCCTAGCTTTCTAGAGAGCTGAGGAGCATTGTAAAGGGCCTATAAAAGGTAGAAAACTACATGTAACAAGGGTTCAACTTCTGGAGACTATTGAGACTTTGCTACTCAAGCTTCTCATTTTCATTCTAGCAATATAAGCTTCTTTTACTGTTATATCTTCAATTTCCATTTCTACTCTGTTCTAGGTTGTGGCTGTTATGCATTTTTTCATGTGCTCTTGATATTTAGCATTAGAGGGGCTGTCATGCCACCTCTGTGTTGAAGTCTAGTATGTATCATTGAATGTGTTATGCAGCTTTCTGTTTATTTAGTGCCAGAGAGCTGTCATCCTGTCTGTGCCTTAGGAAATAGATTTGCAGACCTTTTTACTGGTTGCAGCCGACCATCACATGGTCTTGTGTATCTGCTGGTGTGGTCAGTGTTCTCCATATTCACCTAATCTACAAACTATTAAGCATTAGTGGTCTAAAGCCTTGTAAAGCTGAGGGTGTTCATGCATGTCTTGAGTAAAAACAGAGTTAAAATGGTTATCTGGCTTGATCCAAACCATCTTTCATTCCAATAGTTCAAAGAACAATATTGAAGATTATATGTTACCAGGCATCTCCGAGCTGCAACCTAGGAGAGTTTCCTAGAGTGCTAACATAATTGGCATCGTTGTCGGGGAGAGGAGATTGAAGCTCAGCTTCCCTAGGAGACGACACAGTTCCAGCTTTGATGATAGACAAAGTTTGGACACATATTCTGGTTGTAATCATCTATCTGGCAACTCCACTGGAGGAAGAACAACCTTTGGCGACTCCACGTTACAGTTCTGGTGCAGTTGTGAGGCATGCTTGGAGAAATCCTGAGAAATCACCCACTATTTTAGTGCCTGACCCCGAGAAGATTGTCAAGTCGAAGAAAACATCGTAGAAAGGAGCATTAGGATCAGGTAAGCCTTAAAAATCCCATGTATCTCTGCTAGTGAAGAAGTCACCTTCAGAGATTCATAAAGCTCCTTGTTTATTCATTTCCCTTTCGGATCTCAGTCCAAAGAAGCATCCATGTTGTCCATCATATTCCTTTGTCTCTGCTATCCATTTCATTGATCCATACAGCTCAGTCTACCAGTATCCTTCCACCTACCTTAGTCATGGCAGGCCAGCAAGCCCCTACAAAGATAGAAAGAATCGTTGCTACTAGGTATGGACCCTTGGTCTTGCCTGCCCCTTTGAATGCCATGCCTGCAGGAGATTATCAAGAATATATGCCTAGGTTTACTGGTACAGAAGGAGTAATAGCTGAAGAGCACCTTGAGTCTTTTTATAGCTATGCTGATAACCTAGACATCAATGAAGATGATGTGTGGATGAGGGTTTTTTGTCCAAAGCCTAGATGGGGAGGCTAGAAAATGGTTCCGAGAATTAGCCCCTAGGTCTATTGCAGACATTGAGGCCTTATATGATGTGTTCCTAAAGCATTGGGGGGATAATAAAGATCTTCTCTACTATATATTGAATTTGGGAACTTGCAGAGGGAGAATGGTGAGTTGCTGTCTGATTTCAACATCAGATTCAACCATATGTACAACAGAATACCAGCTGAAGTGAGGCCTACCCCTACTTCTGCCATGATCACTTATGCCAATGCCTTCGATTCTTAGTTCTGCCTATTGTTAAGAGAAAGAAGATGTGCTTCTTTGGCTGATATGAAAGATGCAACCTTTGAAGTAGAATCAAACATCATAGCTGCATAGAGGCTTGAAGATAACGCTGAAAGGAGAAGACAAGAAGGTGAGTCCTCATCGTTATCCGATCCCAAATTTGATAAAATGACTAGAATGATAGAGTCGTTAGCTGCTAAAATATCTAAGCTGAAGGTTGAGCAGCTTTCTGAGGAAGCAGGAGCTCCTAGTACTTTTGCTCTTCCAAAGCCAAATCTATATAGAGGAGCAAAGGAGCAGTTGCAGATTTTGCAAAGAAACAAAAATGCAAACGAAGACCAAAGGGTGAAAACCCTTTTTCAAAATATAGTCATGGAAGAAGAGCAGTTTGAAGAAGAGGAGGAGGTCCATGGTATGGAAGATAAGGGTAGTGCCCCTTTCTTAACCAGAGCTGCCTATGAGAAGTCATTATTCAGAGGCACTGCTTATGATTTTGTTGTCACTGCAGAACAAGAAGCTTATCAACAGAAGCAGCCAGCAGCAGGTCCCACCATACTTGAAGAGCCCGAGCCTAAAGCCAGCTCAGCTTCAAATGACTATGCAGATCTGTAGATTGACCAACCTGCGGTTATCCCCAATGCAATGACTAAAAAGAATGAGATCAGTTTCCCATCATCTTTTGTTCCTTTGTCTGACCAAGTGACAAGCCCTCATAATTGCCCATTAAGCACTAGAGCAGGCCGGAATTCAATGGCCAAGGCTTATATGGATAATATCTGTCTTGATATTCTGAATCCTGCCTAGGTGGCCTCCACATATCTTGGAAGGGAAATTTGTCATATCACTGAGGAAGAGGATGCACAATTTTGGGACACCACCTTGGATGTGGACTGTTCTAAGAAGGCTATGGAAGCAGGTGAAGTCTTGGTGTCCCACACACAAGAATGCATCGATTCACCATTTATATTAATTGTGCAGGCCACCAATGACACAGTCAAGTACACAACAGGCATTGTTATTCAGCAGGCGTACAAAGGCTTCCACGAAGAACATCCAAGGATGAGATCATACAAAGTGGGGGTGAAATACAAACCTTCTCTACCTGATAAGGTCAAATGCCCTAAAATCTTTGAGGTAGAGGATCAAATCAACCCAATTTTGTAGATATTTGATGAACTGGCTGATAGGCCGGCTGAGAGGAGGAGATATTTTTGATGGCCCAGTCAATGGGCAGTTTTTGAAACTTTATTTCAGTTAAGGCTTTCAAGCATGGGTATTATAAATATGTTTTTCTTCAGGTTTTTATTTTTCATGCTTAATAGACTCCATGCCCAATGCAACACTAGGGCGAAGATTTAAATTTGTTTTCACAGGAAAGGCATTGATCTATGATTCTTGAAAGCTCACGGGGAGGCTTTCATCCCCAGAAGGAGCTAGTGTTAGCTCCGCTCACAAAGGGATAAAAAATGGATCCAAAACACCCCCAAAGTCTCCAAGGTTTGCTTAAAATCATACCAAAGGATCCAAGTATGCCCCAAAAGTCTTCAAAATCCTCTTGAGGATCATGCAAAGTCAAAACCATCGCAAGAGGAGAGCCCTTGGAAGGGCGGAAATACACTATCGGGAGGCTCAAAACACTCTAAAATCATGCAAAAGCATTTCCACAGGCTTAATCTGGGCATTGCACAGCCACTGTTAGATCTAGCTGATCAACGGCCCAGATCTAGGCGATTAATCGCATATTGCATATCAACCAAGTAGAGTGGGCAGGTTTAAAGCGGGTCACATCAACGAGGAGCTATGTTAGATATACAAAGGGGCTAGAGCATTGAGCGATTAGTGATTGCGATTGGATCACATTGGCAAAATACATGAGGCGATGGCAATAGGTGATCGACGATTAAACAAGGACCGTCGATTGCGCATGCGGATCAACAGCCAAAACCACATCAGCAAATTGCATCGGTGGGTCGCAAATGGGAAAGGCAAGCAGTGGCAATTGGTGCAAGACATCGCCAATCAGCGATTGCTAATGATCGGATCGGCGGGTCGCAGAGGAGGAATTACGGACAGCACAGGACACTGCCGACCAACGATTGCTGATCATCGCATCGAAAGATCGCAATCGGAAAAACCAAAGGGGCGGGGTTTTAACATATGCATACGGTGTGACCCGATAGCCGGACCCGAAAGGGTTTCGGAGTTAAAATGTATATTTTTTCAATTCCGCCAACGCCCAACTTTTAATGTATTTTAATGTATTTTGTTGTTTAAACGAAATATAAGGGAGCCTTGGGCGAGCACCGATAGCGATGAAGCCTGGACTCAAAAGGGTTCGGGAAGTGAAATATATATATTTTGAAGTCCGCCAAAGGCCAATTTTCTCGTATTTTAAGTGTTTTTCAATTGTAAGTCAAAATACGAAGGGAGCAAGGGACCCGACCTGCTTGCGACATGCGACAGTGACCCAAGGGCAGATCCGATAAGATAATTAACCCATAAATGAGGACTTTTGAAGTTCGAAAGAAGCAGAATGGGCAGGATTTCTCAATATTACGGCGTTTTCCGTATACAACAGAAAACAATCATTATTAAGCATTTCCAAGAGATCACAGAGGCCCGAATAGCGATTCCATCATTTAAAAGAGGTCGAAAGACAAAGACAAAAGGATGGAAATGGAAAAGCGACAGCACAACACAATGCAGCCTGCAACATAAGTGATCAAGGAGCATAGACAGTGCAACACAGCCAAATCAATAGAAAAACATTCATGGCTATCATCTGAAAGGGACCGATGCAGGGATTTCATAGGCATGATAGCCACTCCATTGCAGGTTCAGGCAACAAGCCATCCTTAGAGGAGTCTTGCAGTCATGATACATACCAGCAGAAGGATTTGGTGGAGACACAACGGCTGGCAGAGAGAGCCCGGAAAGGGAAGGAGAAGGGCCATTACACGCCTCAACCCAAATCAAACGAAATCATGGAGCATTAACAGTCCTGCGAGCGCAGCAGTCATCCTAACAAACATGATGGGGCATCTTTGGCACGAGAGAGCTCCTAGGCATCATAGCAGGCTGCCCAAAATATTTGAATATGATTATTCCTCTGTCAGAAGAGGAAAACCTCCGAGCCATTCCTGCCTATTGAGGGAATCAAATGGTTAAGGGACATATCAGATAGGTCTAAGACTCCGAGCCTTCTAGAGAGATGAGGAGCATTGCAAAGTGCCTATAAAAGGTAGAAAACTACATGTAACAAGGGTTCAACTTCTGGAGACTATTGAGACTTTGCTACTCAAGCTTCTCTTCTTCATTCTAGCAATATAAGCTTCTTTTACTGTTATATGTTCAATTTCTATTTCTACTTTGTTCTAGGTTGTGCCTGTTATGCATTTGTTCATGTGCTCTTGATCTTTAGCATTAGAGGGGCTGTCATCCCACCTCTATGTTGAAGTCTAGTATGTATAATTGAATGCGTTATGCAGGTTTCTGTTTATTTAGTGCCAGAGAGCGGTCATCCTGTCTGTGCCTTACGAAATAGATTTGCAAACCTTTTTACTGGTTGCAGCCGGCCGTCACATGGTCTTGTGTATCTGCTGGTGTGGTCAGTATTCTCCATATTTGCCTAATCTACAAACTATTGAGCATTAGTGGTCTAAAGCCTTGTAAAGCTGAGGGTGTTCATGCATGTCTTGAGTAAAAACAGAGTTAAAATGGTTATCTGGCTTGATTCAAACCATCTTTCATTCCAATAGTTCAAAGAACAATATTGAAGATTATATGTTACCAAACATCTCCGAGCTGCAACTTAGGAGAGTTTCATGGTGGAGTGCTAATAGTCCTCTCCAATTAATTACCAATTTATATATTTATCTCTCATCCCCAAAATATTTATTTGGGAGAAGACATGATCCTCTCCAATTAATTACCCAATTTTTATTCATATCACATTCCCAAATGTCCTCTCATGTTTACTTAGGAGAAGAGAAGTCAAATTTAAGGATGAGGGAGAAGTTATGACATTAATGAGAGGTGGTTGAAGCGGAGAAAAGGAGGGGGGCTAAAAGGGGAAGGATGAGGGGAGGAAGGGGATGCTTGGTCTTACTTTTGGTTTTGGTTTGGCTGTGGTTTTGGAGGAATTGTTTGAGAGAGAGGAGGGGAGTATTATTCATCTTGGACACATTACATCTGGCTGGACTTGGGCTTGAAGGGTTAGGGAACCTGTGGAGGTTTTTGGGGCTAGGAATTACTTCCTAGTTGGTTGCGAGGTAAATCTACTTGGTACTCAAGAGGAGCGTTCCAGCAAGAGCAGCAGCTCTAGGACATCTCCATCGGGCTATCGGTACAGCTATCCCTTTATGCATACATTACTCATGTAAGTAATTGAAATGAAATGTTCACTACTTAAATTGTAGGAATTAGATTTTAAATGGTAAATTATCATCATTTAAATGTCTTGTTAGAAAATAAATTATTACCCTTTTATTGCATTTAGAATTAGGGAATATAGATCTGGTAGAGGACCCTAGGAGGAGACATTACATACATTGACACTTTAATGTTTCACGTACCCTATTCCTCCCACGTCTAAGTTTTTGATTTTTTTTAAATTTCATACACCTGCTTCCCGCATCTACATTTTTGAATCTTTAAAATTTCATGAATCTTTACCACTCTCTGTTTGGCATCCCTGTTAGCATAGTTATCTCAATGGTTAGGATATCACAAGAGATGGGGACGGTCTTTCAACAGGTATCAAAGTTTTTCATTTATGCCATTCCTCTCTACTTACAAAAAATGATGGTGATAGTAACTAGCTCTGGATGATATTAATACCCTCCATAGTAATATAGTCTCTATATGAATATGCCTAGGTAATTAATATCTGAATTAGGCGATTTATCCCGCGGGGAGTATGGCATTTCATGTTAGATATTTTAGCCTTCGAAACAAATATTTGCGTTCGGGCTTCCTTCCTCTCCTGTCGAAGGATGACACTTGTAAAAAAAAAAAGGTTGTTGGGAGAATAATCATTCCATTAAAGTAGGAAAATCATTTTATGGATATTGCCTTATTAGATTTCAAACTATCTGATCTATATCAAGAGAAGTGGCAGTGGCTTGGCTAATGCAAAGAAATGGATATTTTGAATATGTTGAAACCTAACAAATTGGAAGTTTTTGGAGTTAAATGTAAATTAGAAAATTGAGGATGAGCTAGTTGAGTGTTAAATTGATTGCGATTGCTCCAAGTTCTAATTATTCCTCGTTTTCCATGTGATGGTTAAAACAACTGTACAGTGCATAAGCGGAAGAATGTTTTATGTTGCGTTGGTGTTTAGAGTGATATATGTATGTGTTTAGAGCAAGGGCCATCCCTTTTGGATGAACCAAGAAGCTAAAACGTTCAATAGGAAATCTTCTGGATATCAAATTTGAAATTTTTAGAAGGCCTAAATTGTTTTTAGATTTTGAAGTGATTCATCTTCTTCGAAACAATTTTTGTAATTTCATAACAGCTTTCGGTAATGGTTCTATGGATATAATTTGGCTATATTTCATAATATGAATATAATCTCACTAGTGAGAGTGTTTTAATGAATCAGATTTTTGGTCGTTTATTTGCTTCAAATTAACTGCATCCACTATTTTTTGCCTTAATATATTTTTACTTATTCTTCTCCAGAAAATTAATGAATTAATAGTGTTTTTCCTTTTAAATTTGAAGTTAATATTTATGGCCGGAGATTTTTGCCTTATTCACATTAAATCATTTAAGGTTAATCTCAATTTTTACTTAATAATACTTTTCTATTGAAATCCTCAGTGTAGAATTGGTGAAGGATGTGTTTAGTTGCAAAATGAAAACACTATTCAAAATAAAATAGTAAAATATATTTACAAACTAAAATATTTTTTCATCATCCTCCGTTAGAAATCAGTAAGGAATGTGGGTAGTTGTAAATTTAAGATATTATTCAAAATAAAATAGTAAAATATATTTACAAGTATTGTGTTAAATATATTTACAAGTATTGTGTTAAATATTTTATTTACTGTCTTCATGGAAACAAACTATTTTCTCATTGACAACATGACTATGACTATGTATCTAATGTATAATGAAAGGTTAAATCACATAGACAACTAGAGGCTTTCTTTAATAACTTCAAAGTCTAGCGACAACTACCTTTGAATCAAGTGGGATGGTATAAGGAGGCATTATCTTCGTTAGACCATGGAAGTATAAAGGAAGAGATCATTTTGCATACTAAAGGATAATATTAGAAATTCTAGTTCCATAAGGAGTTAGAGATATACACATTGTTAAAATAAGAACAAATTTTCATGAGCTTAATCCTCAAAACCTTAGAGTAAATCTAAATTTGAAAATATTTGTCATGCTTTCAACCTTTTTAACTATGCAAAACGAAGGTGACATTTAAATGTTTTTATTGATGTATTTGAAACATACAAACAAACTTTTAAACAATTTCAAGTAATATTTGACTTGGGTTAAATCTAAACTTCAAAATAATTGTTGCACTTTCAATTTTTCGACCTTTTAATTCAATAACACCATGACCATCTTGAAACACTTTTGCTTAAAGTTTTTGAAGTATAGAAACAAACTTCTGAAGAATTTCAATTAAAAATTTACCTTCTTAAAGTTAGATAAACCATTTTTGGTGTCAATGCATATTAATGATAATTGCTATCAGATATATCACCACCATTTTTGGTCTCAATGCATATTAATGATAGTTGTCATCATATATATCAGCTTATCTGGGATCTATCACATATTGTGAAGAATATAACTTTTGAATCCATAATCATTTAATTTTATGTTTCTTATTAAGAAATGCGACTGGTCTCAATACTTAATAGATCAAGGTCTTGGTTAAATAGATTTAGGATAATCTAATTATTTTAAATGGTGTTCATATATTTTTAAAATAGTGGGAAAACCTATCATAGCTATTGTCAAACCAAATGTGGGGACAACCATTACTGGTTATTATTGGCAAATGCAGGCTGTCTCGTCATTGTTATTCAAGGAAAACCATGCCACATGTATTAACTTGTTGGTGGTCCATAAGGGGGCATGGTTTCACCCCT
>APFE031498640.1:0-15974 GCA_000404065.3 Pinus taeda
CTCAAAAAAAATTAAAGAAAATGTTGTTATAAAAAAGTATAAGAGGTAGAAAATAGTACTATGTTAGAATATTGAGAAATATGCATAAATATATAGCAAAATAAAACAAACATGGAAACCAAGTAATCTATCCTTCTATGCAAATAGTAGCAACACTTAATCAATATAAGAAAAGTTACTAGAGACAAGAAATAATACACCAGATATATGTGGTAAAATCTCAATTGGGGAAACAACCACAAGAAAGTAATAGCATCTCCATTATATTTAGAAATCTTCAATCTCACATAAAGAAAATACCTCCACAAATGCTTCACCCTTTACAAAGATAATACTTTGATATTAATTGAGTTGTATATCTCATGGGTCTCCCTTCCTTTTATTATATACCAAGATATATAGAGGAATTACATCCTAATAATACTTTTTGAGTAAATGTAATTTCACCTCTTTATATAATAAATTATTACAAGGGTATTTTACTCTTTTACATAAAGTTATAGTTTCTTCCAACATAACCTAGACATTATTACCTTCCAAAAAGACACATTCCAACAAATAAATCGATGTTGGAAGCTTTAGATAAAGAGACGATACATATCAACTTGAAAGATGTGATTTTTTTTTTAGCATGAATTGGTTTTTTGAGATATGTCATATTGTAGCAAATATTGAGCATAGCTCTTGAGAAAGTGAAGGTCGTATTGGATTTTGTCTAGTACCACAAAATGTGCATGATCTATGGAGTTTTCATTGCATTGCTCATTTTTACATGAAGTTTATAGATGGTTTAATGGAATTTGTTCATGTAGGACAAGACAATTGATTTGGAACAAATGAGCATAATGAAGATTTGAATTGTTTAAGGAGAGAATCACTAAGGCACTAGCATTAGGGTTTCCAAATTTTGAGAAAGCATTACGTGGCTTGTGATGTAAGTTGAGTGACTATTAGAGTAGTGATGAACTAAGAAACCTCAACGATATATTTAGTAAAGGGTTAAATGAGACGAGAAAAAGGCATTTTACTTCTCTTTGGAGTTTGTGTTATGATAATTAAATAGATAAATACATTAATTTTATTTAGAGAAATACATATTTCACATATCTCTTACCCTTCTTAAAATAGATTATTATCTTATATTAATATAAAATTGAAGTTCATAATTTTCTATCAATTAATTTAAAAAAAATTACTAACAAAAAGTAATCGCTTTTCTAATATTTATAAATATATTTATATTATAAACCCATATCCACAAACCATAGACAAAGTAAATATATTTTCAACTTTATTATCTAAATAATTGTTTTCCATAAAACATAAGGATAAGGTTCCATGAGAACTTGAGACTTTAAATATCGCTTATCGATATATATTGAAAAAAACACATAAATATCTCTATCCAAATATATTAAAATCAACATTAATTAATAAATTTTTAATTAAGTAGATATACAAACTCATTTTTATAATATATTAAAAAATTAATGATATCCTTAAAGATTTTATGATTAAAATATAGAGAATTGGAGTTATAATGGTTAGCATATTGAAAAAGGTGACATTTCTCATTATTATTTGTAATTCAAATTTTTATAGTCTCTTTAAATTTTGAATTTTTGAGTTAGGATATTCATTTTATAGTTCAGTGTGAAGATGATTTGTAAATATGTATGTTTCTCGAAGACAAAATATTTTCAAAATAGAATAGCAATGTCGACTATGTTATGCATATTTAATTAGTTATTATATATAAACTATTATTAATTTGATGTGAAATAATTAGAAGTAAAAATATACATGTAAGATGTTTCAACCTTGTACCTAAAAAAAAAAAAAAAAAATAACACATGATATAAACTTCATATATATATAGAAAAAAATATTTAATAATATTTTAATGTATGTGCACTAATAAAATGACTCAATACACATGTTATGTAATCTCTATAACATTCAAAAATACAATTTAAATAATAAAAAATACACATTATTTTTTGCACTATCAAATAAGTTTGCACATAAAGAAATGGAGTTGTCTATAATGCGACTTTTTGGAGATTCCGGTGACGGAATCCGACTGAAGAAATGAGGTTAATTCTTGATTTTTAGCAGTTAAAATGGTTTTTTAACTGCATATTTGGATTCAGCGCCCTGAAAAACCCCTGGGAGCCATTGATTGTGCAGAAACTAGCTATCAAACTTGGGATTCCATTGAATTGCTGCCGGATTTTGACCGGAAAAATCAGCCGGAAAGGCTTTCAAAAAGTCGCATTATAGACTACTGCTAAAGAAATTTGATCTCTCTCGGCTCATGTTAGATCCATGGTTAAGATAGATTTATGTTGGTTTTTAAAATAACTAAGTTATATAAGGGATATGGTGAAGAAATTATGTCCAATGTTTGGTTTACTAGTACAACCTATTATATTAAAATATGAGGGAAATGAGATTGAATTTGACAAGAAAGAATATTAATATTCTATTTTATCAATTTAAATTTATTTTAATTTTATATCTATCAAGAGTCGAGAGGGATCAAATCACAAAAGTGTATGCTTTTTTTTTCGAGTGCAAAACTTGAGGAAAGATTTGCACCTCAAGAAATTTGATTCCTCTTGATACTTGATAAATCTAAAGTTGAGATAGATCTAGATTGGTTATATATATTTATATTTGACCAAATCAAAATGTCTATATATCTCTTCCATATTGAATTAGAAAATCCATCTTATATATTATTTTAATTTTTATTTAATCAAATCAAATATTTATTAACTTAACATGACATTACAATATCTCTTTCCTATAAAATTAAAAATGCATCTCACAAGTCCCAACTATATATATAATTACAAAAATAATTTTCACTGAATAATAAAATTTTATCTTCAAAGTGACTTATTCAAATGAATGAGCTGTTTAACAAGTGTTCAACAATTTTAACATAAAAATTAATGACCGTAAAAGTTAAATAGCACTTTATTGAAATCTTAAAGATAGTTTAGAATGGCATTTATAAATTCACATGTCCGACATGACCGTAAAAGTTAAATAACACTTTATTGAAATCTTAAAGATAGTTTATAATACCATCTATAAATGCACCTGTCCCAGCTCATATATCCAGGTGGAACACAACGACCCTAACTCATTATTAATACATAACACAAAATAAGATAATGCATAGTTTTTGACTTTAGAAAGCAACTAATAATTATATTGACCTGTGTTGCCATTTTTACAAAGAGGAAATATTCCGACCTCTAGATAGGGCCTCATGTTTGTTCATAACCTTCTTAGCATTTTAAGATGACATCATTGTTCATTGTATTTTTTCCACATCACTAGCTGGCATCCAATGTGTTTTGGGTGCCCAACAACTGTCTCCTTATCATTAATGATAAAGATTCTAAAATTCTATATATAACTGATTCACACATAAAGGCCCTTTCGATGTTTCTAAGTTAATATTTGATAGCTTAACCTACTTTGTTTGTTGGTGAATAACTATAAAGTGTAGAATATTATATGAAACATCTAATGTGTTCCTATGACCCCGGTCCTCTCCGATTCATCATAATGATTCTAAAATCCTATATAGATATAGTAATCTTACTTTCGAATTGTATTTTAAAATTTGGTGTGTATAATTGGAGTTAGGTTTTATTAAGTGTAGTCTAATTATTTAGAGATGAAATACATCGGAATTTATTAAAATTTGATAATATAAGTTTAAGATTTTTTTGTTTTTTAAAATACATTTTTAAATGTATAAATAGATTTAATACCCTCGAAAAATTTTCAAGGCATTCAATTTATGCAGATTAAACAATTTAAACTCAAGTTTTTAAAAATCTCTGTTGGATTTTGATTAAAATTAACTAGAAAAAAATGTCGTGAGAAAAGTCATTTCGTCTATAAGTTAGATTACATTGTTTTATCAGAGATCATCGCCGATGTTGAGCACATAAATGTTAATGTTAAGTCGTTCTATGTAATCGTGAGATATAAATGTTGATGGAACAAGGTTATTGATAAGAGGATCAATGATGTTCATGTAGTAGGACTATTGACAAGTAACTTAAAGTTAAAGAGGTTGTTCATAAGAGGGTCATAGAGGTTTTCAATAAGAGGGTTGTTGACAAGCAAGCTATTAACAAAGTGTCATTGACATGTGATATTTTTATAGGGTTGTTAACAAGAGTGTGTTGATGTCTTTTCCTGTTAGGGAAATGAGTCAACCTCCTAGGGCTTATTTTCATATTCCCTCTACATTTTTATAGAGGTGGTACACCTCTTTATGCACACACTCAGATATTCAAAATAACTTAAATATCAAAATGTAGGCATTCAGCACGTGCACCAAGAGTGGACTAGATGTTTTCAAAATAAAATAAAAAACGATAATATAAATAAATATATTCTTCAAAATTCATTCCACTACATCCATTCATTCACACAACATGAGAGAACACACTTGAAGCAAATTCAATAGACATAAATAAAAGAGTATGGTCCACATATGAGAGAGCTATAAAATGATTTCAAGCATTCAAATTCACAAGAGCTTAGAAAATATTCACGAGGTTCTTACTACTTTTTTAAAGTCTTAAAACCACAAATGAGATGTTCTCCTGAAAATAACATCCTTAAAAGCTCTCTATTAGAGTCAAAGAATAAGTTCACAAATCTGAATAAAAGTAAGTGTTGAAAGCACTTGAAAAAATTATGATATTTACTACGAATGTAAAGGCATTTGTCCCTAAGGGACTGGGGTTAAGCTTCTATGGATTGTTTAATGTAAGGGTACTTGGAAGAAAGAAAGAAATTGCAGTCAAGGATTGGCTTTACAAACATATAAGACAATTCATAAAGTTTGAGAACTAAAGAATGGGAAGAAAGTGGGGATTACTTCAAAATAAATAAAGAACACTAACAAAATTGCAAAAGAATTAAGTGTGGAATGAACTAATGATGATCCTCTTGTGATTGTTGTAGTAGATATAATTATCTAGTTTTTGTAAGCTCGTTAATCCAACCGCCCAGACAGTAACTCAAAATCAACAATTTCATTCAAGGACTTTCTAAGCCACTCTTTAATGTATTCCTTCATTGGCAGCATTGTTATATCTTGTTTTACTCTTAACACAAAGATTCTTTCCGCCAAGTCTTGTGTGTCTAGCTATAGTTGCTCCATTATAGCCAATTGGTCTTCGTTTTCCTTAACAAACATGACCAACCATTTCTTTATTTGAGTTTCATGAATCTCAGCTAAATTTTCATAGTCGACACCTTATGAGACTTTAATAACATATATTTCTTCCTTTAATACATCTTTAGGGATCAGTATGGAGTTCCTAATCATTCATGGTCCCTGTAAGTCTTCAACAACTTTAATGGATTTGAGGAAGGCATTACTACTATGCCCATTAATAGTTGAACACTCCATGATAGCATCTTGTAACATTTTTATTCTTACAAACCAACCTGCCTTGATGTGTATAATCGTTTTTCCTCCAAGGAGGCCCTATTGGTTTCTTTGGAAATCAGTTAGAGTATTAATTTCATTAATGAAGGTCAACAAATCATTATCAACAAATTGTTAATCAAGCTCGAGATATTTCTTCAAATATTCAATGAATGAACAACTTCTTTGAGACAAGTTTCTCAAATGTAGAGAAACCTCCCATGCTTCTTCAATAATTTATTGTTGTTTGTTTGTGTTCATTGTGACATAGGATAATGCTATTTAGAATTTGAGTTACTTTTCTTACTTTATGGGGTGTTTCGAGTGTCCTTGTAGCAACTTCAGGTGGTTGGATAACCAAAGGGGTCATGAGAAAGGGAATGGGGCTAAGAGCCTCTTCAAGTTCATTTATTCTTCTTTTAAATTCTAGATTCTTTGCCTCTTGCTCAATGAAAAAGTGAGCAAGGACATCCCCTGTAATATGGTGTAATTACAAGAGTCATGTAGGCATAACTCCTAAAATATCTAGCTCAAACTTCCAATAATTAGTAACCTCATTATTTCACACACATACCTTCTCAACTTGAAACTTCATGGTAGCCCTGTCATAATAGGTATTTTCCATGGTTAAAGACTAATCCTCAAAGATGATTGCCTCTTCAACAACCAATTCTTTGACTAATTTTTTGAGTCTTGGCCATGTGCTATACCACCCATTTTGGAATAGTAGCATTGTCCACTTTGATATTTGTGGGTCCTTTTGCATGTTAGGACCCATTTTTTCTCAATCTTTTACTCTTTGATGAAGTAACAACATTGAACCTTTCAAGGGTGACTCATGGGTGTGGTTCTTCTCCATCTCTGCCATTAGAATGTCAATCATTATTCTCTCCTCAAGTGACTATAGTATCCTTTCTTCTTTGAGTCAAGGAGGAACTTTAGGAGGCTTATGGAGTTGAAACTGGTTGAGTACTAATCAGATCCTTTCCTCTTTCCTTAGTTATTCCTTCAGTACTAGTGCTCACTTCTATAACTATATCATTAACAAGCATAGGTGTCTTGTTTACTTTGTATGGGTCATTGTGAATTTCTTTGCTTTCTTTGCTTTCTTCAGCAGCTTTGGTAAAAAAAAAAAAAAAAAAAAAAAAAAACATATCTAACTATTGCCAGATATTTTGAAGATATCCCTTAAGGGTCAAATCCTTGGGTGGATTTGGCCTCAACCAAATTAAAGAAATTCAATAACTCATAGAACTCCAAAATATGAGCATAATTCTTCACAATAATATCTCCAACAATAAATGGCATTGTCATAGATTGCTTATTTTTCTTCCTCTCAAATAAGATAAGCCACGGGTGATACTATCTAAAAACCTCTACAATAAAATATTTGTCCAAGACAAATTTGGGGAGAAATATATGTTTATCTTGATACCCATAGAGTCTAATGAGTGTATGGTTTTCTTTTTTCTCATGTATTCCCTTTCCCCACAAGAATTTTTGGGTGTCTAAGGATATTGTCCTAAGCTCGTGTCTTGTTATTAGGTGGTTGAATTCTTTGACCAAGTCTTATACTTGACAAAAATGGAAGGGGACTTTATGTCTACATCATATGGGGTGACATAATTGCATTAGCTCTATGCTACAATTCAAAAATCTTTTATGGGGTAGTCCATGGAATGAATTGCAAGAAATAATGGCTATTACTAGATAAACCATCACAAGGAATCAATGGGCCTTGAAGTAATTAACTAATTGGAAGGAAATCTTATTCGAAAGGACTTTAGTCCAGTCAAATATGACATCCTTTCTAAAATAAAAATATTGTACAAAACTAGGTATATTAGCAATAGTTCCTTGTCCCATAATATGAGCAAATAACGGAGAAAAATATCTAAAATGCTTATAAGTTAGGTTGGAAAGGACTTGTTTATAAGGCAACATGAATTTTTGAATGGCATTCATTTCACCACCCTAGGAGTCCAAAAAATCATTAGCTTCAAATAAATTCAATTGCTTTGTGGCCTCTAGAAGCCTCAGTATCTTCCTAGAAACTTTAGGAGTTAATGGCATTGGGTTCTTCTTTAGGCTAAGCTTTATAGTTCTAGTCACGGTATGAAATTGTGGAGGACACCAATTAACAATTTCTCTGTAGTCAAATACTTTTGGGACACATGAAACATTTTCCAATCCTATGCTTCAAATATCATTATTCTGCCTCTCTTCTGAGGCCAAATTTGAATACCACTAATATGCAATTGAGTAGTAGAAATTATTATCTCAACGAGCCTGTAAGTTACTTGTATCCCCACAAATTGTCTTCTTCTTCCTTTTTGTCTCCATCTTTCTTATTACTTAAATGTACTTAGGAATACATGACAAATAAATGATATTTTACTAGAACTCTTAGCCATTAAATCCTTGTTTTATGGTAGTATTTAGTAGGATGTTACTTCTTCATGTACCACCTTCATTAGGCCATGTAATAATAATAATGGAAAGTTAATAACTTACGAAAATCCTCTAAGATGTGTTTTAGCAGGTAATTCACATAGTATAATTACAAGCACCTCTTTTTAACTTGACGATTGGAATTTCTTAAACAAGCTTTTAATTAGCCTCAAGGAGCAAATGTTTGATATCCACTAAATATGCATTAAATGCGATGAAGTGACATTTATGGTGTGTCGTGTATGGATATTTTTTATGTGCGAGATATTTCTTATCAGAGAAAAAGATGTGTGAAAAGTTGAACAATGTGGAGGATGAATTGTGCAGAACAAATGGATGTGTGTGGAGGATTAGGTAGTGTAGTTGTTCCACACACATTAAAATGACTAAGTATGTGAGGGTGCAAGAAGGAGTGTGTACATATAGTGAAGATGTGCAAAGTGCAGAGCAATATGATGTTTCCACACATTATGTATGTAGAAAAATGACTAAGTAGAAGTTCTTTGGGGTAATGTATGTAATACAGAGCAATGGTGGTTGGGCACTAAAATATGTCAATAGAGTGTCATCAACAAGAGATACATGCACAAGGGTGTTATTGAAAAGCAATTTGTCAACAAGAGTGGTATCAACAAGTGATTTGTTAAGAATAGTGTCATAAAAAAGAAAGTTATCAATAAGTTTGTTGTCAATAAGTGAGTTGGTAACAAATGTGTCATTTACAAGATATTCATTGGCATTAATGAATGAAATCTCCATACTAGTTGTCAATGTTTAGGAAAGCATGGCAGAAGAATTTTTTGTTACCAATGAGGGAGTACCTAATTAATTAATGCCTTAGTTAATCAAAAATCCTACGGATCTTGCTACAAATGTTCTTCATCTATGTGCTTAATTTTTCCTTTAGATCATCCACATCACCCTTTGCCCAAGCTTGCTTGCAGAATTTTCCTATTTCTACCTTCAACTCAATGTCTTATAAAACCACAAAATCTTGGTCATGTTTCCTTTATTCAATTATATCTCTCTTAACAACATTCTTATGTCTAAACTTCATTATTTTCTCTACATTTATTAAGCATGTCCCAACCTTTTTACATAGATATTTCTCTTCCTTGAGTTGCTTAAAGTTTGAAGTGAGTCTTGAATACATAGATATTTCTCTTCCTTGAGTCGCTTAAAGTCTTGAATTTATTACCATATGCATGGATATGGAAACATGTTTGTGTCTCTTCTCAATCACATTAATCTACTCCTTAGCATTTAGGAGTAAGAAATGAAAATGCCATATGCTAAGATGACCTTAATGCATGGTGATATGGACATGATGTTTCCTTGCGGATCATGACACCTCTTCAAGGTATGATATCTTATGTTCCGCTTGTGTTGAATTAAATGTGAACCTTTTCAAGTTATATTAGAGGCATAATAAGTTTGATTTAACCATTAGCTTCTTTGAATGAAGATTCTTTAAACTTGGACAAGGTCATGCCCTGCTTATTGTCCATTGTTTGGTTAGCCAATCATTACACAATATTATTTATTGATCTATTAGTGTCTTTTTTTTGCTTAAGCAAGAGTAGTTCCTTCTATTTCATTATAATGAAAAAAAAATTACAGAATATACAAAACCCTGAACTCCTAGAAGCGACAGGGTAACCAAGGGCATGATGCCAAAGTGAAGCTTCACCCCACTACAACAGACAACAAGATCTTTCACAACATACTTTAGGATGACCCATACAAAATAAAAGCCTACTCTAAGGCTTACAAACACCCCCTTCACACAAGCAAAAAGCCCAACAAGACTCATGGTCCCACCAAAAAAGCACCAACAGATTTGATGGTGGACACAGCCCCAAGAATTCAGACGGCACCCCGAAGTATCGCACCACCTAAAATGTGTGAAACTTAACTCGTGATGGATGGTAGTTTCATCACCCCGCATTGGCCACGTGGCAGAAGTCTAATGGTATCGCGCCCATAGAAACTAAACCACTTACCATCCTAAATGTGCGTGATCGCCCGCAAACCGCTTTATCCTGGTTTTCAGATTGGGAAGAGGAATGGAGGGGAAACGTCTTCGCCGGGAAACAAGAACTGCTTTAGCCCAGACACTCCTCTCCCAGAACAGGCAACAGAGACCACCGTAGACTGTGGCTAGAACCTGATTAGCAATCTGAAGAGGAAGGGGCCTGGTCACTTTCCACCAGGTAAAAACCAAACAACTTTGAACCTGTTCATCTTTCCAGAGCCTCCCCTCGAACTGTGATCGGACTTGATTAGACATCATCATACAGTTTCTTTCCTTTGGGCCCAATGTTTGAAAAGTTCTCTATCTTCCGCCACTTGTTCCTCACAAAGAGCTTTTAATCTTCCCAGAGACATTTCCTTCCAGTTCATCTCAAATCTGTTTTCAGTATTAAATGCTCCTTGATTGGCAAGAGTATCCTCTAGTTTGTTGGCTTCTCTTCTAACATGTCTGAAACTAACAGTTCTTAGACTCTGGAGATGTTTATGTATTCTTTGATACACTTGTATTAGTCTCCAATGTTTTGAGACCTTCTCCGGCGCTGCTCCACAACTGATTCTTTTAATAGCTTTTATAGAGATTTCTGAGTCTGCCTCTATGATGACGTTTGAGCTATGATTTTGGTTCAGTAGTTTTAGGCATTGTTCCAAGTCCATTAATTCAGCCATGTTATTTCTGGCTTTACCTAAGTGGCAGTGGAAAATGAAGCTTATAATTCCATCTTCATCCCTTAACACCCCTCCGTAACCAGCTATTCTAGGGTTGCCTTTCGAAGCCCCATCTATATTGCATTTCAGGTAGCCTTTCGGCGGAGGCTGCCAGAAATCCTTTTCCTTTCCCAAATTTCCTTCTTTTCTTCTGAGTCCATTGATAATGGTTTCTTGCATTCCCAGTTGCCTGAGGGTTCTCATCTCATTTATAGTGGGCGAGTTTTTGGGAAGATTGCAAACAGTTGTACCAACTGTCTCTCTAATCTGCTTCAAGATCAGATTCAACAGTTGAAGAGGATTGGATTTTTCTTCCTTGAAAATTATTTTATTCATTTATTTCCAAACATTCCAGATGATGAAGCTAGGTGTAAAGGCCCAAGCCAAATTGAGAATCTCATTCTCCAAAAAGTTCCTTCTCCACTTGATCAGGGTGTTTGTGATACATTCTTTATCTTGATCTGTCTGTTGAAAGATGGTTGCAAAAGAGTCCCACAACCATGTGGTAAAGGTGCAACTGTTAAGAATATGCTCCATTGTTTCCTCTTGAGCTTCACATAGCTGACATCTAGAGGGCCCAATAATACCTTTTTTCTAATGTTGTCCTAAGTTAAAATTTTCTTATGGTGAACTAGCCACATGAATAGCTTGATGTTCATCCACCCTTGTTGACTCCAGAGTTGTTGCCAAGAATTCATTGCAGTGCTTGAATCCAAGTTCAGGAGAATCTTCTTAGCTTCCTTAAGATTAAAGGAGCCTTCTTTATTGAGGCCCCATCTTAACTGATCTTGCCCCTCTGTAACCAAGATTTTCCTTTGTTTTAGTATGCTCATAATTTCCTTGGCTTTTATTTTTAGGGGGTTGTCCTCACTACAGTGTATGCTTCTCCAATTTCTCAATTTCTCGGAGTTGTAAGTAGGATTCCAGAAATCTTTAACTCTGGTTAGTCCCTAGGAATCTGTTTCCTGCTTGAGGTTTTTATAGTCTTCTTTTAGCAGCATTGGTTCTTGTTGCCATTTGTCCTCCCAAAGAGAGCAAGATCCCCTGCTCTGATTTCCCAGAAACTGTGGTCTTGTACTAGGCATCTGTTTTCCCAGGCTTTATTCCAGATTAATAGCCCTTTGTGTTTCTCGGCATTCTAATAAGATCATTAGTTTGCTAAGAGCTTGCATATTTTTCTTTCCAGGTTTTAGCCCATTGAGCTTATGGTTCTTTAACCCATCTCCGCTAGAGTTTGGCTTTTAGTACATTACTTAAGATTTCCTGATCATCTAAACCTAGTCCCCCGTGACTCTTAGGTTTGCGGATTTTATCCCAAGAAACAAGTGTCCATTTCTTCCTTGTCTCTTCCTTGCCCCAGAGAAAGTCTCCCTGTATATTCCTAAATTGCTGTAAGACCCCTTTGGGGGCTGGGAGAGCTGATAAAAGGAACACCGAGATTGACTGTAGGACAGCCTTTGTCAGAATCAACCTACCAGCCAAGTTCAATGATCTGATGGTCCATTTTTTAACTTTGTCCTACATCTTATTGAGTACCAGTTCCCAAATGCTCTTGTGCAGGGGTTTTTCTGTAAGGGGAATTCTCAAATACTTTGAAGGGAGGGAATCCCTTTGGAAGCCTAGAATTCTTGAGATATTTCTCTGAATTACAATGTTAGTATTACTTCCATACATGTGGCCAAGGAAAAACTATTCAGAATTTGTTTGTACTCTGAAGCTTCTTTGACAGTAGGAATTCCATGCAGCATTGTGTCATCCACGAATTGTTGATGAGTCATTATCTGGCCATTTTCGGTTAATTGAAGTCCCTTAATTTTTCCCAAGTTTTTAGCCTGCTTAATGGCTCTTCCTAATCCTTCCATCATGAGGATAAAAAGAAAGGGAGAGAGTGGGTTGCCCTACCTGAGACCTCTAGAAGGAGTGAAGATAGCTGAGGGAGATCCATTCACCAAAATAGAAAAGCTGGAAGAAGTTATGGGAGCCATAACCCATCTGATCCAGTTATGATCAAACCCAAAAGCAGCAAGGATCCTCTTGATATAGCTCCAGTTGAATTTGTCATAAGCTTTGGAAATATCTAATTGCATGATCATGCCGACCTGTTTTTTACTGGTTAGCGTGTGGACTGTCTCGTGTACCAGAATGATATTATTAAGAATTTTTCTGCCTTTCACATAACCAGATTGTTCACCTAAGATTAAAGAAGGAAGAAGAGGTTTGAGCCTAATAGCCAATACCTTGGATATAATCTTGTAAACCACATTAGATAAGGCAATGGGTCTAAACTTATCAGTAGTCAGGGCTGAATCCTGTTTGGGGATCAGAGAGATGAAGGAGGTGTTGAGGGCTTTTAGAATAGTCCTATTTCTTCTGGAATCCTCCACAACATTCAGGATGTCTTGCTTGACAATGTTCCAGCAGGCCTTAAAAAAATCCACATTAAAACCATCTAGACCTGGAGCTTTGCCATTCTGCATGTCCTTGATAATCTCAATGACTTCCTCTTCCATGACCGGTTTGTTCAAGTTGAAATTGTCCTCTCTAGTCACCAACTTAGGGATGTTATTTGCAATTTATCTGATGCATGTCTCCATGTCTGGAATATTCTCCTTAGTGACACTTCTAAAATGTTGAACCAACACTTCTTCGATATTCTTGTGAGAGGTCTTGAGCTGCCCTTTGTCATTCAAAATCACAGAGATTCTGTTGTGAGCCCTACTGGCTATGGTGGATCTCTGAAAAAAATTGTACTACGATCCCCTTCTTTGATCCATTGAATTCGAGACTTTTGTCTCCAAAAGATTTCTTCTTGTTTGCATAAATTCTCCCATTCTTGATGATGTTTATTGGCTAACTGACTTTTGTCTTTATCAAAACCCATTGTGATCAATGCTTGATTGAGTTCCTGTAGTTTGGCTTCCACTACCTTTTTCTCCACAAAAATGTTGCCAAAAACCTCCTTGTTCCATTATTTGAGTCTGAATTTAATCCGCTGAAGTCTTTTGTGTAGGATGAACATATTCGTACCCTAGATTTGTAGATCTTCTACCCACCATTTTTCGATGTTGTTAATGAAACCTGGGTGGGAGAGCCAGATATTCTCAAACTTAAAAGGCCTATTCTTGGGAGAATCAAACCCCTCGAGTTCTAATTGAATCGTCCAGTGATAAGAACCTCCAAAGGGGAGAACCTTAGCTGTTATTTCTCTATTTTCTAGCATAAGCTCCTCAAAGATCAAAAATTTGTCTAACTTGGAGGCGACCTGAGCCTCACCTCCTCTTTTATTGTTCCAAGTATAAAGGCCATTATGCATTGCCAAGTCCACCAGATTCCAGTCATCAGTAAAGGTTTGGAACAGTTCTGAGTCCTTATTTAGTAATCTGGTGCCTCCTTTTCTTTCTGAAAGTGATTTAATCATATGAAAATATCCTCCCAAGACCCAAGGTATTCCTTCATGTCTGCTCTTGAGTTGTGCCAAGGAATTTAATAGTCTTAGTTTTTCTTCTATTCTTTGCGGCCCATAGACATTTGTGGCGAGGAAAGTGTCCACAACTCCCACTGGTTGAATAATTGCAGATAGATAATTTCTTGATGCCTCCACATCCAAAATACTAACTCTTTGGGGGTTCCATAGAGTGAGGATACCTCCCGCTGTGTTTTCTGCTTTCACTTCAAGAAACTCAAAATTGTTCATCCATTTGCTATGGATTTGCTTTAACTTTTGAATGGAACAATTTGTTTCCTGAATAAAGATGATATCTGGTGATGCTAGTTTCATTCTGTGACTTAACATTCTTTGTTTTCTTATACTGCCTAGACCTCTAATATTCAAAGATATGAGCTTCATAATTAAATATTTGTGAAAGAGTAACTGGTTAGGTCTTTCATCTTACCTAAATCTATCATTAGCTTTCCACACTCCATTAAGAGCTCATTTTGCTTTTTCATCCCCCTCTTCTTTCTTGGATTTCTAGTTGCTAATCCGGGAGTTGATTTCATAGTTTTCACCCCTCTATGTTCCTGCTTGTGAATACTTTTACCTTTATCCAATCCTCTTTCCTGGGTTTTCCATAAAAATAATTGTTGTATTCTAGAGCATTCTTTTGGAGGTATTGATTCTATTCCTTCCTTGGATCCCTGCCTCAAGAATCCTTCTTGATCCAAGTTTTCCTTTTCTAAGATTTCCTGTAATTCATCATCTTCCATATCTAGTTCGCTTTGGGTCATTTCCTGGTCCATCTTTATTTCTGTCTCACTCATAACGGTCTCATTTTGGTGTACCGTATCTTGAGATTATTTTATGTTTTCTTCTGTTTCTTTTTCATTAGGATCTTTCTCCTGAGCTTGTTCATCCTTCGTGTTATCCTCATCCTCATCCAGCACCTGAAACCTGTTTTGGCTGACCTTCTGCCTTTCGTTCTGTTGTTGCTTCATTCTCCTTATTCCCCCTTTACTTCTGCCTGCCACTTTCTGAAATCTCTCTGTATCCTTCGAAGTATTGAGGTATTCTTTGTTGTCCACTTTACCAAGATGGCAATCTCTAAACAGATGTCCATGTTCATGGCATCTACAGCATCTAAATGGGATATGCTCGTAGTCCACGATTTGCACCCACTCCTCATCATAAACTTCCAGAATAACTTCATTCGGAAGAGCTTCTGATAGATCCATTTCCACACATATTCTTGCAAAGGAAGTTTATTTCCTTCTTCTTGTGGCTTCAAAAACTTTGACAAAACGCCTAGTTTATTACCAATAGCTGCTAGCGATTCTGTTTGCCAATAATCAAGGGGTAGAGAATATAGCCTTACCCATACTAGAACCGAGGTGAAGGTCTCCCATTCTGGGACGAAGTTCATCATCCAAGGCCTCATATAGAGACCAGCCGCTGCATAAAAGTAGGGTCCTCCTTCAAATATTTTGTCTTTGTCTTCGATGTTTGAGAACACCACTGTGAAGAATCCCTTTGACCCAAGATGTAGGTCAATGCTTCCTTTGGGTTCCAGTGATACTTGATCCATGTTTGCAAAGCTTTTTCAGTGGGCCATAGTCCCATGAATTTATAAATCATGGCATAGTTCCCCATGTGTTCTCTGTGCACTTGCAGAGCAGGGTCATTTAATATTACTCTTGGAGTGATTTCCACTTTAGGCTTGCAAGGTTCCTTTTGCCTTTGTTCTCGTGAACCAAGATATTTGTCCTCTTCCTCCTTATCTCTTATGTTGTTCTTTGTCTTGGTCTTAGTTCCCTCTATCCCCTTATCATTATCTCTTTTTTTTCCCCAGCCACGACTTTGTTATTACATTCCATT
>APFE031498640.1:42401-65492 GCA_000404065.3 Pinus taeda
TAAGGCTAAAACTTCAATGAATTTCACTAAAACTCTTGATGCTAACGAAACAAGTTCAGGTGAAGATCTCTGACAGATAAACAATGGATCTGGGTAGTAAAGACTAATGAAAGACAAAATCTAAACGAAAAATTGGACAAAATGGAAATTTTCTCAATTTTGACAAGGTATGCAAGCAGCCTGTTTGACCAGGTGCGTCCACGCTCTGTGTACAAAGATACAGTGCGTACAGGTACGCACTGTGTCTAACTTAGAGGGTGCGTACTGATGAAAAATTAAGAAAAACTAAATTCTAACTTAACTCTAAGCTATCCCACCCAAATACACAGTCAAATAATCAAAAACCAAAAAAGAAATGGCTTTTTTCAGATCAAAATGTCACTCAAAGGAAAAGTCAATCACATCAATGGAGTTCCCCAGCGGAGTCGCCAATTTGTCATGCGGAAAGAGTTAATCTTGCGGACAAAACCAACCTCCCTAGAAGCCTAAGACTTTCTAGTGACAAACAAGACAATTAAGAGCAATCCTTCTCTAAACATGCATTTACCACACAAGAAATCAAGTGTTTTAGATCCTACCTGTAGGCCAACGCTGTTGTAGTAGTCCCTCGTCGATCCAGATGAGCTCCTCCTTCACTTAGAAACATGCATTCACTAACAATCAAACGATTACATAGCACCTGAATATCCCATAAAATAAAACATATTCAACATATAGACCAAGGAGTATATGAAACAACTCATTAATAACAAATTGTTGAGAAGAATGGACTTATTTGTATTAATAGGAAACAAAAGAAACCATTACAACCTGAGCCTTGGTGTTGTTCAAGTTCCTCCCAGGGTCCAGCAAGAGTTTTCCTTTACTTTGATAAGCTCACCCACTTCCAAATGAAACAAGAAAGGATGGGAATCTCTCCTCACAAGCTTCTACAAGGAAGTCCTAATTCCAGCAGCATCTACCCTTAGGAATGTTCAGCTTTCAACCTCCCCTCCTCTGGCCCAATGCCTATATTTATAGTGTTCTAGAGGAAGTTAATAAGGTCCAACATCAATGGGATAAGCCCCTCTTTTGGATGGGGTAGCTCCTCTCTTGATGGGATAAGTTCCTCTTTCATAGGGATGCATGAACCATCTGGAGGCGCTCAATACACTTCAAACAATCTTCTAGAATGCTCTAGAAATGACCACAAGTAACTTTTTTAATATGAAACTCGCGCCTTTTGACCTTTACAGGAGTACGCACCCATCCCTTGACATACAGATCGTACAAGTACACAGGTATAATGTATGAACTTGGGATGCGTACACGCAGGTAAGGTAGAGAGAACCTGCGTACCAGAGATAAACATGTTTTTTAATGACTTTCTCTCTTTCTTGAAGTTTGACATGGAGAGCAGAGGTATAAGGCTTGCCAAGGAGGATAGTATGACTGTTGATGGAGCCATACTAACTGCAGATAGTCATGGTGACAAATTTTAGTGTAACAAAGATTCACAGGAAGAAGTGAGAAGGGAGAAGCAAACAAGAGGAAATCAAAATGCTGACACAAGAAATCGGTCTAGACCATGTAAGCCAAGGGCAACCATCACACCCCGAGTGGTGTTAAGTGACCCAGCGTTACAGGCGCATAGGGAATACATGGTGACTTATACAGTCATCTGTAAGTTGATGGGGTTATGGCCAAGGGAGAAGGCTTTACATGTTTGGATAAAGAATCATTGGAAACCTAAGGGGGATATTGATTTGCATCTTGGATCCAAGGGATTCTTCACTGTTGTTTTTACAAACATAGAGGATAAAGAAGGGTGTTCGAAGGAGGGTCGTACTTCTATGCTCCTGCAAGCCTTTATATGCGACCTTGGGTGATGAATTTTGTCACAGAGCGTGAGACATTCACTTCGGTCCCAGTTTGGGTAAGGCTCTATTCAATACCTCTAGATTATTGGCAGCTAGAATCATTAAAGGCAATAGGAAATAAACTAGGGCATTTTGTTAAAATATCAGAGGCCACAATGCGAGGAAAGTATACCTCCTTTGCTCGTATATGTGTAGAGATGGACCTCTCTGGAGCTCTACCAGATGAAATAATTCTTGAAGTTTTTGATGAAGAATGGGTGCAAGTTGTAGACTATGAGCATGTTCCTTTTAGATTTCATAAATGTCATGAACACAGGCATTTATTCAAAGACTGCCCCCTAAACAAAATGGAAAGCAGAGCTAAAGCAACAACAAGGAAAGAAAATGAAAGCTACAGCAAAGCAACAAGAAAAGGTAAAGGAGGGAGAAAATACCAAAAAAAATCCACGAGGAAAAGTAGTTAAGTCAGAACAGGTTCAAGGTATTAGAAGAAGAAGAGGAGCTTGATAAAGCGAAACAGACACTAAGGGAAAACTCGGAAGAGAAGGAAAAGGAAGACATCATGGAGGAAATGCTTGAAAACAACCAACAAAGGGAGGATCTGCCGAAAACTATGGAACTCGATAGGGACCAACAGAAGACCCCTAGCGAGGTGGGAACAGATGATCATGAACTACAGTATATTCTGGATAGGGAGCATCTAGATCTGGAAAAGTTCCTAGAGCAAGGAACAACCAAAGGAATGGATTTGCTACCTTAAGAGGAGTTTAATAGAGTGCAACAGTTATTCCTATGGAGAACACAGGCAAAAGGCTCGAGTTTCAAAAGAAACCATGACAATCAAGAAAACGAACAGGTGAAAACAATGAAGGGAACATTAGAATTAGCTCTGAGGAACCCAGGTCATAAAAGAGGTAGGAAAAAACATAATGAACTACTTATAAAATGTGGAAAACTCGTGATAGATTCAGGGAGATGAAGGACCTAACTAGCTATTCCTTTACAAATCTTTCCTAATGAAGCTTACAACATGGAATATTAGAGGTCTAGGAAGTAAAAGGAAGCAAAGAAATCTTAGCAATAGAATGAAAGAAGAAAAACCAAATATGATGTTCATTCAGGAAACAAAATGTTCAGTAGAAAAAATAAGAGGGATCCATAGCAAATGGCTTATCAAATATGAATATCTAGAAGTTAAAGCAGACAAAAAAGCAGGAGGGATTCTCACACTCTGGAACCCTCAGAAACTTGGCATCCTAGATGCGGAAGCATCCAGGAACTATTTATCAATGGTTATACAACATTTGGGGGACAAGGAAGTTTATTTACTCACAAATGTTTATGGCCCACAAAATTCGAACGAGAAACTCGGACTTCTAACTTCTTTGGAGGAGTTAAAATCAAGACATCTAGGTATCCCATGGATTCTGGGAGGGGACTTCAATATGATCAAATCTCTATCAAAAAAAAAAGGGGGGAACCATATCACTAGGTAGAGACTCTATAGCTTTTCAAAATTTCGTACACAAAATGAAACTGGTGGATACAGAGACAAGTAATGGCATTTTTACCTGGAACAATAAAATGGGAGGAGTAGCTCAAGTGGCCTCTAAGCTTGATAGATTCATTATCTCGGAGGACCTCATCCTCTCTGGCCATAACCTGGTGTCTATAATACTTCCTTTTGGAGGCTCAGACCACCGACCTATTCAACTTGAAGCGTCCTTTATAGGAACTCCAAGAAACAGACCATTCAGGTTTGAAAACATTTGGCTTAGTCATCCTGACTTCATCAACAATATTGAAAGATCGTGGACAGAAAACACGCATGTTCAAGGTACTAAAATGTTCCTTCTGCAGCAAAGATTGAAACATGCTAAACAAAGGCTTAAAGATTGGAATAAGAATGAATTTGGTAACATATTCGAAGCCAAAAAAGCAGTGGAACAGAGACTACAGGAGATAAACCAGAACATTATTATAGAGGGCTTCACAGAGGAAAGTAAGGAACAGGCAGATTGTGTTCAACAAGAATGGGAAGGCTTATGCAAGCAAGAGGAGATTTTCTGGAAACAGAAATTGAGGGTTCAATGGTTAAAAGAAGGAGATAGAAACACAAGGTTTTTCCACAAATCTACCATGGATCATAGATTGCAAAACAGGATTGTAAAAATCAAAAATACTTTCGGAAACCAGCTCACCACACACCAAGAAATAGAAACAATTCTGGTTCAACATTTCCTAGGCATAGCAAAGAACCTCTCATAGACAAATCTCAATTTATCAAGGACTTCTCAAAGCACATTCCTAAGTTAGTGACAAGAGAAGACAACTACAATCTTAACAGGCCAATGAATGAAGAGGAAATCAGCGAAGTCATCAAAGAAATGCAAAACGGGAAAGCTCTGGGTGTAGATGGTTTCAATGTTGACTTTTTCAAAGCATGTTGGGAAATAGTCAAGCATGACATCCTTGATGTGGTGGAGGACTCAAGGAAGAACAAAATTGCTCTTAAAGCGCTCAACACCTTTTTCATAGCCTTGATCCCAAAGCAGGAGAATGCTATCACTCTAGACAGATTTAGACCCATAGCATTATGCAATACGGTGTATAAAATTATCTCAAAAGTAATTGTGAAACAGACTTAAACCCTTACTCCCAACTCTAGTGTCTAAGGAGAAAACAGGATATGTGGAAGGTAGGCAAATTCTAAATAACATCATTCAGACACACAAGGTGGTCCACTCACTTAAGAGCAATAAACAAGCAGGTATGATCATTCAGCTCGACCTTGAAAAGGCTTATGATAAACTAAGTTGGGCTTACATCAAGGAAGTTTTGAGAGCACATGGATTTGACCATAACTGGATAAGATCGGTAATGGCCCTTGTAACCACTCCAAGTTATTCAATCCTACTAAATGGTTCACCATCAAAGACCTTTAAGCCCTTGAGAGGACTCGGGCAAGGAGATCTTCTCTCACCCTTCCTATTTATTCTCATGATGGAGGGGCTAGGCAATGCGATTAAACATGCCAAAGGAGAGGGCAAGATCTAGGGACTTAAACTCACTTTAAATGGGGATGACCTGACCCATCAAGAATTTGTGGATGACACCACGCTCCAGGGCACACCCACAGTCAAGGAAGCTCAAGCCTTCAAACAAATACTAAACGAATTTGCTATGGTGGCGGGGGCAGAGGTAAGCCTAAGCAAATCTAAGATTTTCTTTTTTAATACTAGCATTGCTATTCAGAGAAACCTCACCGGAATTCTAGGCTTACAAAGAGATATACTGCCCTCCAGTTATTTGGGAGTACCTCTAACAGACAAACCTTTGAGCAAGGCAGTTGGGGAGCCGGTCACTAGTAAACGTCAGGACAGAAACAGGGAATGGACCATCGGGTCTTTGAATATAGCAGGACTGCTAGTACTTACAAAATTTGTCGTTCAAACTATTCCCATCTTCATGCTTTCAGTCCTTCCAGCTCCTAAAGGAGTAATGCAACACATCAGAAATATCCAAAGAGATTTTCTTTGGGGCAAAGGGGAAGAGAAGAATAAATGGGCTTTAGTAGCCTACGATAAAATATGTAAGCCAAAGATACATGGAGGTTTGGGACTTGATGACCCTGAAACCCTGGACAAAGTCTTGGGGGCAAAGCTATGGTGGAGATGGATAAAAGAATTAGTTTCCCCTTGGGCCAAAATTTGGAAACAAAAATATGCAAGAAATTGGTAGGAAAGGGATTACATTAGAATGATGGGACCCATCAAAGGCTCCCACATTTGGAACAAAGCTTGGGACAACAGAGCCATAGTTCAGAAACACAGTTTCTGGGAGATTAGAGATGGAAACCTTGCTTGGTTCTAGGAGGATAATTGGAAACAGGAACCTAAACTGTTAACAGAAGAATTTGTCAATCTCAAAAATGATACAGATGATAAAGGATTAAGCAAAGTAAATGACTTTTGGGATCAAGAAAGAAGTTATGGTAAATGGAGAAAATGGAAGAACCTAGTTTATGGTGATGATTCCCCATTGAAAGCCCAGGCAACAGCTCTTATAGTCATCTTAGATCAGCGAAAGATTCTAATATCAACACCTTCAGATCAATTAAGATGGGGTAAGAATAATGAAGGCAATTTCAACCTCAAAGAGGCCAACGAATTGCCATGGGGCTTGACTTCCCAAACCCTGATAAGGTATGGAAGGACCTATGGCAAAGCCAAAACTGGATGAAAATTAAAATATTCATGTGGTTAGTGCAGCATAAAAAAATTCTGACTTGGGAAAATCTCAGGAAAGAGGGGTAGTAGGACCTTCCAGATGCTAGCTATGTGAATTACAGGGGGAAACTATATAACACCTTCTTAACCTATGCCCATTCACCTCTACCTTATGGAATTGGGTGGCTTCAATCATTAGACAAACAGGCAAGGACATTGGGAGCATTACTAGAACCTTGAGGAACTGGAGGAAAATTTTCTCAACTAATGAAGTAATCAACAAGGTGTGGGATTTGGTTCCAGGCTTTATAATCTGGGATGTCTGGAAAGAACACAACAATAGAATCTTCAATAATAAGAAGGGGTCACCTCAAAGCATCGTGACTCAGATTATAAGACAGCTCAGAGAGGCTATAGGATCCCTTTTAAAAGTCCTCCCTGATAACCAACCTCAAGTTCTAGATAAACATATGCTACTAAAATTTGGGACTGCAGGGGCTCTCCCCCATGGGCACAATCAATACAGTAAGGCATATAACAAATGATAAGGAATTTTGGCAACATCCACCTCAGGGCTTTATGAAATACAATATATATGGAGCCTCAAAAGGAAACCCTGGTATGGCCGGGTATGGAGGGGCCATAAGGGATGAAAGAGGTTTCATAAAAAACATCTTTCACTGTCATTTGGGGAAGGCCACCAATAATATGGCAGAGCTCATGGCCATGGAACATTGCCTAGAGATATTAAGGGACTCTAATCTCCATAACATCATTATTGAAGTTGATTCTGAATTGATAATTAATTCGGTCAAGAAGATTAGCAATGGATCAACACCAGATAAAGTGTCGAGACACTGGAGGTTACTGCAAGTATATCAACGCATTCAAGCCCACCTGCAAATCATGAGAACCCTTAGCTTTATCCATGTGCGCAGAACAACCAACAGATTAGTGGATATTTTGGCAAATGAAGGTGTGCTATATGCAAAGAATAATATAAGATATGAGTGGCTAGAGGTTCCCCAAGGACATTTAAAGGACGAATGCTCTAGACAGGCTATCTTAGATAAAGAGCTCTATCAAAGCAAGGAGAACAATCATGATGAAGACTGTGGGAGACAAAGTAATTTCAGCCCACAGGGGGAAGGATGAGTTTAAAAATCACGAGTAGGAGGTTAGTCAGCCCTTTATAGTCTACTTTTTACCTTTGAGAACGACTGCTCCTGGAACTGTATATCTTAATGGCACTCAAGCCGAAGAATGCAAATAGGTTAAGATGGGCCGAAGATACACATACGGACCCCAATTCTAGCAAATTTAGAACAGGGATCCTGAGTAATGGGACCATGGCCGCCGATAAAAGTGGCGCAGATTGGTGGAATCTCAACAAGCCCATTCATTTTGCATGGCGAACAGTAAGAAGGATAACGAGATACCAAAACTAAAATTGTTTAGATGAGTCATTACTCCAGCTTCGGGTCCGAAACAGAGGTTAAGTTTCGTGCTCATTGCACGACCTCACTGGAATCGCCCGCAAATGGTGGATTTCGGGCGGATAAAGTGATCAGAAGTTATGACAAAATCAGACCTGATATGATTATTAATTATGGTCTATTGGGTTCATTAGGTCCGATTTGTTTGATTAACGGTGTGCTTGTTGGCCACCCGATATGGTTCTCGTCTGTTGGATCTTTGGCAAATGATCGAATGGTCAGTGATGGACTGCTCGTTTGATTTGGTGGGCCCTCAGCCTGTGGTATGTTTTGTCATCACAGGACCATGGACTGGGGTAGGCCTATCATATTGGTGGGCCTTACCGCCTTGGTCGCTTTTGTATATTATTTCTCTTTTTTAACTTAATTGAACAGAAGGATCCGCTCTTGCCTTAGCAAAAAAAAGATACATCATAACATGCAAACCATAGCTTTCTAAATTAATTGCCTCATGCTCTTTTTTTTAGTCAATGCACATTGTGGAGATCGAGGAGTCTAATTCCATTGAAGGGATTGAGTTTTGCAAGACACAAGTGAAGAGGTCAGATGATTCGGAGTGACAAAAGGTAGAGAGCCAAGGGTAGCCAGGAGAGAGCTCGATGACCACGATATTCTAACATAGCCATTGGATTACACAGACGAAATTGGAAAGGTAACTTATATCACCAGGACTCGGATTGAGGAAGTAAGCCACCACCAAAATAGAAACCAGAATAAGGGAAAATGATAGGCCCAATACATAGAATTTTTCTATTTAAAGGAAAATTCTCTCGGAACCAAAGATTACAAGAATGGGAAATCTTACCTCAAACCTCAAAAGGCCAAAGCGCTAGAGCATCGAACTACAATGATGTTGCACCCACACAATGTTCCTAACGTAGGAGGAAGTCCTCTATATTACTCAAAGCTCATCGCTGAGCTTCCAATTTTTCCAACATCCAGGCGCCACCTTTGAAATAGGGGAGACTTGTTGCAAAATCCATCAGAAGTTTTGTGTGCTGGACAAACTCCGCTCTCAAATTATGGATGAACCTGAGCTTCCCCAATCAAATTTATTCCCATCAGACCATGGGAGCTGCAACCTGGCTTTCATTCCATCATTATTGCTTCTAATACTCTACAGTAGAGAAATCATCATGAAGTAATCCAAGGTGATGCAACAATAATTACCTAGAAGATCGAGCTTACAAGAAGGTCTATTCCACACAAGTGGAATTAAGGAAGGCATGCTTTCTTGGAGCATGATCCCTACATATACTACATCCATCTAACATCAAACCATCATGAACAAGCTTGGGAGATTAGTGTTATCTCTTATATAAATTAATTCGGAAATAGAGGGGAGTGAAGGGTGCAGGATGGGGCACAAGGGCTCACGAGGGAGGGACAAGGAAGAAGGGGGAGTTAGGAGAAGAGACATAGATTTCTTAGTGTATTAATACATGGCCTCTCAAGCCATTGATTTTAGTTTGTCCTTCCTCCAAAATACAAGCTTTATTAGCTTGTTCATCCACCTCTGAGATTAAGTTTCTGAGAATATGAAAGAGTGAAGAGCTAGTGAAAGAGAAAAGAGTTCTTTTAATATGGTGATACAAAAGATTTAAGGTATTGTCTTTAGGAGGAGTACTATTTCTCAAGTAATGTATAGTTATGAAAGAATCTCCAAGAATGAGAATGTCTCTAATGCCTAGTTCTTTGGCTAAAGATACCCTCGGGAATAGTTCGTACATTTTTGCCTGATTATTAGATTTTTGGCCAAGACCCCGTGAAACTTTATCCATGATGTTTCCATCGGGATTTAGTAATATCCCTCCCCCTCCTACCACCCCTTATCTGAATGGAGTTATTTGTGAGTAGAATTATTTAGATATATGTCTGTTGGATCCATCACCTAGTAATATTATTGTCAACATGTTTCGAACCAACCACCAACCAATGTGATTCATCATGAGTACTAAAAGATGAAGAGAATCTAATCCAACACGAGTATAAAAAGGGGAGGAAGGAGTCTAATAGGTCAAAAGTCAAATAAATTAAGAGTTAAACAAAAATAACAAAAATTAATAAAATTATTATATATAAGATAATAATATAATAAATTAGAATAAAGGAACATTTCAATATTAATAAATACAACATGAGCATGTATGTTGTTGATGAACATGGACCGGCACGATGGAGGCATGAGGGTTCCGTTTGCAGGAGGATTTGAACCAGGGCAGCCTAGGCTAACGGCATAGGGTGCTGCAGAATAGACCCCAAGCCGGATGATGAAGACTAGGAGGTTCGAGGTGGGTCAGCAGGTTTTTCACATCGAGGCACATGACTGGATGACTAGGAAGACGAGGACAGTTGGGGTTTCAAACTGCAGGGCGGTCTCGGAACGTGGAGGTCTTACACTTAACCAAGCAGAGAAATGGTTATAACCCTTGAGGTAAATGCATTGGCAGCATTTCCAGACTACCGGAGGCAGAATATAGCATTTACTGAAGAAAACGGACCGTTAACGGTTGCCTATAAGTGTTTACTGCAGGGTAATTACCATGGTGAAACCTAGAGAGGCAGTCGACCTAGACCCTGCACCGGAAGACATCTTGTCGGTTTGGGGAAAGGAGGTAACTACTCAAAATATTGACAAGTTTTTTGGGTCAGCTGGCAGTCATGCATCTAAGGAATTCGCATTGGAAGGTTCATGGAGCAACAGAGCAGCAAAAGGGCTACTGGAGGAAAGCCTGGAGCTGGCCGAGCTGAATAACAAAGGAGAAAGGGGTTTTCAAGCTACAGGTACTTAGGAGAAGGGTTTTCATCTGACAGAAAAACCTTTCAGCGCTCAAGAAAGAAAGGATAAACTCCTTCTAGATGCTCCCTTCTTATCCGAAGGGCTTGAAGACATCATAAACTACAAAGCGAGTCATGGAATTTGGAGATCGATGGGAGGAGGCCTTAAAGCCGATATCGCAGCAGCGGAGGGGGGTGGATCGCTGGCAATCACCAAACCAATAAATGCAAAAGGAATGTACAGGCCCAGCCTGGGAATTGGAGCGATAGGTGTAGGAACGGGTGAACCATCGGAGCGAAGGGGTGAACGCTATAAACCAGACTCTGGATTGTTGAAAGAGGGCACCAGTTTCACAATAGGCATAGAGAAAGAAACTGGAGGTGGAACCCCAACAGAGAACCCGGGCAAGGGGAATCAAACCCTAGATAATATTGAGCCCGGACATCAAGCAAAAGCAGCCAAGAGTGACCCAAAACCACAAGATAGGGAGGAGGACTCTGGGAAAGGAAAGACCAGGGGGAAAAGGAAAAAATCGAAACCCCTAAAGAAGAAAAAGTTTGAAGGGAACTTAGTCCTGGGTATGGATGTACAGGTAGAGGACGCTCTAGAGGTGGCAGAATGCACTCTGGTAGGGAGGGCTAGAGGTAAGAGCTGCTCAGGGAAATTCATAAAACATTGGACGGAGCATTAGTGGAAGACGGCCCCGGTTAAAAGCTTCAAGGTAGCAGTCCTAGTGAAAGGGTGGTTTATGGTGAGATTTGAAAGCAAGGAAGAGGTGGACTGGGTTGTAGGGAAGAATTGGGCTTTTGGGAATCGCCTAGTCCTATTCAAACGATGGACTCCCTTATTTGATGCGAAAAGGGAGAAGGTAGATGAATTTCCTGTTTGGGTTAGGGCACCTAGCCTACCCCTTTTTCTCTAGGTTGAATCGGTCTTCAGGTCGATAGGAAACCTTCTTGGCACATTCCTAGAGGTGGACTTGTCCTTCCTTCATACTCACAACAGAGCCATGGCCCGGATCCTGGTCAACTTAAATCCAAAAGGAGGACTTGCGGAATCCATCAATCTGCAATACAGAGATTATGTTTGAGCAACCGCTGGACTGTGAACATCTACCTTTTAGATGTCATAGATGCCACGAATACGGGCATCTGGCAAGAGATTGTCCGCTGGGCAATCGCAAAAGAAGGATTCAGAAGAAAGTCGATCAGGGGGAGACGACAGCGAAGCTGGAAAAGGATCCTGGAACAGAAGAATTATTAGAGGCGGATTCTACGGAGGTGGACTTTATCCATAAAGGGGACTGAGAGGAACAGGCCGGAATAGCCCAGCCGGTGGAAGGAGAAGCAATTGAGGACTAGCGCGGACCCGAGAACTTATCAATGGAGCCTTTCAAGGAAACAACAGTCATCCCGATCGAAGACACAAAGGGTATGCAACTAGACTCAAGTAACCCATGTTTATCTTCAGAATTTAAACATGCTTGCTTGATATCTGGCTCATAAGTAAATAATTGTTTCAATGATGAACATTTAAATGTTGAAACCATCATTGCTGCTATACCATCACTTGTCCTGCACTGTGAAGATGCCCCTCCTGGAATAAAAGAACTTGTTCCCTTCTCCCCGGTGTGTCATTACAATCTAAGATCCCTTGACAAAAAGCATGTAATCCCTGAAACAGTCGGTGTTTTAGGCCCATCCTCGTCTCAGGCTTTCAAAAGGAAGGCTAGAGGCAGGAAATCAAACCTGTCCAAAGCACAGGTAAAGGCGAAGTATGATGTGGCAGATGGCAAGCAAATGTCTATCCCTGGGGCGCTTAGAGCAGCAAATCCCCATGAGAACATTACCAAATGATCTTTTTATCCTGGAACTGCAGGGGTTTAGCCAGTAAACCCAAAAAACTGGCGCTAAAGGAGATAGTTATGCGTTATAACCCAGATGTTCTCTTACTAAAATAGACCCTAGACAAAAGTATAGATGTGGAGATGACCCTTAGAGTTACTTTCCCAAGCTGGTATTTTTTAGCAGAAGACTATGTTGGACACTCAAGCAGAATGGCCATAGGTTTCAGGGAAGGAAGAATGCAGCTAATTAACCACTAGGGAATGGCTCATGTGCTAGGGATGGAGTTTCAATGCCCATAATTCGGTTATCCGTTGTTGATTTTAAATATCTATGGGCCTTGTCACGGAAGGGAAACCTTCTGGACCGATCTTCTGTCAAAATCTCTATTTAAAGATCAAAACTTGATTATAGGAGGAGATTTAAACTTCTCATTGGGGAATGCTGAAGCTTGGGGTCCTTCTGCCAGAGAAGACCCGCTCTCTAATTTTTTCATGAACACCCTCAGCTCCCATAACCTGATTGATGTAAACTAATCAAACTAAAACCTACCTGGAGAAATAGAAGAGCGGGGGTTGAAAGAATTGCAAAGAGACTGGACCAGTTCCTGTTGTGCGCAGATTTGGCATCCAGAATTCCAATGTTCAGACAATGGGTGGGCGAGGGAGGGAACTCAGACCATTTCCCTGTTCTTCTGGAGCTCTCCAAACCTCCCCATAAACCAGCGGCCCCCTTTAAATTTAACGCGTCCTGGTTACAAGAGGAATCCTTCAATAGACTCTTCAGGGAAACATGGAGACACTCGGATAGAAACTCAAGGGAAAGTAAAGGATTCCTTTTCATGGAAAACTTAAAAAGACTGAAAAAAGCTACCATGGAATGGGAAAAATCAAGGAAACAAAAGCAGAATGAGGAAATCACCAAAATTGATGCAGAGCTGCGGGAGTTGGAAGACCCTGAGACAGATGGATATGCAACTCAAGAATCCAAAGAAAGAATATTGCAGCTTGAAAAGCACAGGAACCAAATCATGCTGGACAGAGAGGAGGAATGGAGGGTGAAGAGAAGGGCGATTTGGCTAAAAGTTGGGGACGAAAATACGAAATTTTTCCATAACTATGCAAGAGGGAGGAAGATTGCGAACATGATTTGGAAGCTAAAGGATGATGAGGGCAGAGAGACCAACTCCTTTGAGTCCCTATCAAAAATGGGAAGGAATCACTTTCAGAACCTGTTTACTGACCAAGTAGGGATAACATTCGCAGAAGTAATCAGAACTGCTCAAGTTTTTCCCAGGTATGTAAAGGAGGAGGAAGCGGAGGATCTAATCAGAGAATTCCCCAAGGAGGAGGTGGAAGGTGTTATAAAATCAATGGCCAAAGATAAGAACCCTGGTCCGGATGGGTGGACCATAGAACTCTTCCAACATTTCTTTGAACAGATCGGAGCAGAACTAACTGAGGTGGTGGAAGAGTCGAGGAGGAAAGGTGAGATTTATTCCCCCTTCAACTCAACATTCATAACCCTTATTCCTAAAAAGGAGGATCCGGAATCCTTTGAAGATTTCAGGCCTATCTCATTGTGTAACTGTATATACAAAATTATTGCAAAAGTGATAGGTATCCGGTTAAAACCGATTCTGTCAAAATGCATTTCAAGTGAACAGTTTGGGTTCCTAGTGGTCGACAGATCCATGAAGCCATTGGAGTGGCGCAGGAGACAATACACGGTATCAGACAGACAAACAAGAAAGGAGTTGTGATTAAAATTGATTTTTCAAAAGCCTATGACAGGATCAACTGGACTTATTTGAGGATGTTGTTAACCCATCTAGGCTTTAAGCTGGACTTCATCAACTGGGTAATGGGATGCATCACTAGTGTCAGATTTGCAGTTTTAATTAATGGAGCCGCATCCTCCTTTTTCAAAGGACAAAGGGGCCTAAGACAGGGATGCCCTTTGTCGCCTCTGCTTTTTCTTCTAGTGGCTGAGGGGCTAAGTCAACTAATTCTGGAAGCTATAAGAGTAGGTTTGGTAAAAGGTTTGGAAGTTGTTGTAAACATGTTCATTTCTCACCTCCTTTTTGTAGACGATATTTTATTATTTACAAATGGGAGTTTGAATGAAATTAAAGAACTAAAAAACATTCTTGATTTGTTCATGAAAGCCACAGGGATGCAAGTAAATCTTAGGAAATATCAGCTCATTATGGAAGGTTTCAATAGACATGAGAAAAGCCTGATCACCTCTATTCTGACTTTTGATGTAAACAACATGGAAAATCCTTTCAAGTACTTGGGCTTCTGGCTGAAGCCAAATGCGTACAAAAAATAGGATTGGAACTGGCTGGTGGCAAAAATCGAAGCAAAAATCACACATTGGAGTTTCAAGTGGCTATCTAGAGCTGGTAGATTGACTCTAGTAAAATATGTTCTGCAAGCCATGCCGGTGTTTTGGGCAGCCTTGACCTGGGTTCCTAAAGGGATTCTAAACAGGATCAGAAGAATATGCAGCAGATTCCTTTGGTCTGGCTCAAAGGAGGACCCAGTCCTCCCCTGGGTCGCATGGGAGAAAGTGGCAAAGGTCAAAAGAATGGGGAGGATGGGGAATCAAAAATATTTATGATTTTAGCCTATCATTCGCAGCAAAATCTGGATGGAATTCCATCAACTCAGAAAATCTGTGGACAAGAGTGGTAAAGAGGAAATATGTAGATCCTGTACCCCTGGAAGAATGGATCAGAAACCCAAATAAGAAAGGAAGGAATACTTTGGTGGTATGGAAAGCTACTTCAGAGGCATTTAAAATTATTGAACAAGGATTGGCTTGGCAGGTTGGAAATGGAGAAAATTTGAGAATAGGGAAAGATCCGTGGGTTGGCTGTAATGGACAGTTCGCTCTCTCCCCAGATTTGATCAGACATCTAGAATCAAAGAACATTCTTTATCTGAATCAGGTGGATAAGATCGGCCAGTCCACAATCTGGGGGCAAGCATGGAAATCTGGTGAAGAATTAGATCTCAGACCCTACTGGTGGAACGAGTGGAAGGATTTCAGTCAAGAACTAATCAGATCAAATGTAAGACTGAAAGACAGCCCGGACCGGTTGGTATGGGCTCATGCAGAATCTGGGGCCTACTCTCCAAAGTTCGGTTATAAATTTTTAATGAGAAAAAACGGATGGGAAGAGCCGGAATGGTGGGCCAAACAGTTATGGAAACTTAAATGCCCAAAAAAAGCCAGGCTTTTCTTCTGGTGTACTCTAAAAAGGAAAATTCCATCATGGGACATACTCCAGTCCAGATATAAGCAAGGCCCAGGGAGATGTCCCTTATGTAAAGCTGACTCGAAGACGATCAATCATCTGTTCTTAAAATGTCCTTTTGCCAAAAGAATATGGGGAGAGGTTCAAAATATTTTACAAAAGCAGTTAAGTTGGGAAGGGGATAATCTACCCGTGGCCTGGGAAAATTGGTGGAGGCAGTATATAGAAGGAAATCTGCGGAACCTGCCCCCCATCATTTGCTAGGGCGTTTCGATAGCAAGGAACAGGTGTATTTTTACAGACAAAGAAACCCCGGCTGAAATTATTGCTCTCCAATGCACTGTTATCCTATCCAATATCCCAGAAACAGAGGAGGCAAGGGATCCTAAAAAGAGCAGAGAAGAGCAAATCAAAGCAGGGATCCCATGGGCTTATTTCGATGGGGCTTCTCAGATCAACTCAGCAGGAGCAGGGATAATCATACATCTAAATGAAAATCATATTTTAAAAGCTTCAGTGGGCCTAGGCAGCAGAACAAACAATTTTGTTGAACTCTTCGCTTTAAAGCTTCTTCTTTGTTGGCTTATTCACAGGAACATCTTCACAGTTCAGATCTTCGGGGACTCTTTAAATGTTGTAAAGTGGGTTAATGGTCAAAGTAGATGCCAAAATTACATGATGAGACCTCTATTAGAAGAAATTTTGAATTTAAAGCGTTCTTTTAATGTTTTTTCAATTGGACATATTTACAGGGACAGAAATGAAGCAGCTGACAGGCTTTCTAAAGATGGTTTGCAGCAAATCATGGGCAGTTGGAAAATAGCTGAACAAGATCATGATCAGATCCATGTGTCGGATCATCCTCCCTATGCTTAGTCTTTACTATTATTTTTCTGTTTGTTATTACATATGCTATATAAAAAACTGATGTAAACCGGATGTAAGTACAGTCTGTTTATTGGCGAACTGTTGACTATTTTTTATGATCTCCATGGTATCTAACTTCCATATGTGGGTTGTTTTCCTCAACGAGGAGACCAAGGAGTAGATACGCGACCTGGAACATTGTCATTTTTTGTTTTTATATGGGCTGATTGCAGAAAGTAACTGGAATGGGTGTTGAATCATTTGACCCGGGTGTCCAGAGTCTCTTCCTACCCAGTTTCGGTACAAAGAAGGTAGACTTTTTTCTAGAGCAGCTGTAGGACTTGCTCATACAGCAAACTGAATGCATTTGCATACACTTGTAACTTTTTATCAATTATATAAAAAGTTCGATTTTTCTTCTTTGGAAAAAAATATTAATAAATACAAAAATTAAGGGTGAAATAATAACTAAATATTAACAAATATTATAAATAATAAATATTTATATAACTATAATAAATATTTATATATGATCCAGAAAAAAAAAAAAAAAAAAAAGGCTCAAAAATGAAAGTGCTCATAATCTCTCAAAACAAGTCCCAAATCATAGTGTTCGTCGTCCTAATTCCAATGATGCTTGAATTGCCTCAAACCTACGTCGTATGAGGAAGTTATGATGTTTTGAAGATTTTGCACAAAAGCAAAAAAGTTAACTTGTAGGGTTAACTGGGTTGCTGATTGGGTAGATCGTACACTGACATCAACAGCTGACTAGGCAAGCACAGTGGGAAGTATAGACCAATCTGAGCTCGACAAGTGGCAATATCATATAGGCGGTGTTGGCACATTTTTATCGGTTGCTTGGTTTGAGGTGGTCTAATCATGAGGCGCCATGTGACCCAATGAGAGGGGGGCATGTGGCCCTCGGTTTTTCTACAAAATTGGTTTGGATGGGATGACCACCCTCCACGAATCGAAGCCATGACCTACCTGTTGCAACTATTGCATCCTATCGTTGGGCTAAGTGATGGTTCTTGATATGGTGGGTTGGCAACATTAATTTAAGGATGAGTTTCAGCACTTATGGGGAAAGGGTTTGAGCATTAAGCCCTAGCCCCTGCTCACGTATGTTACCATATGCCCACCCGACGTGTAGGCAGAGAGCTATCGCGGAAGGTGTGGGGATAAGCCTTGACCCCCGATTCCATTGTGAACACACGACCATAGCAAGCGTTTAGGTGAGAGAGTCAGGCGGTTATCCCTGGCCCTGAGTCATATGGGGAACCCACATGACCGAAGGCGAAAGCGGAAGTGGCGGGGTTGGGCGATTAGCCCCAGACCCTGACCCTATTCAATTCCACATGACCATGGCTCAAAGGTTAAGGCCGACGATGGTGGGTGGTAAGCACTAGCTGTCGGTCTTGTCAACAACACATGACCAGCACCCGAAGCGGAGGGAGCTAAGGCCGGAGAGGGGGGCATGTAGCCCAGCACTAGCCACATGGTGCTCACGTGCCTGAGAGTGGGGATAAAGTTTCAGCATTAAGGCCTTATGGCACATTTAAAAGAGGTGACAAATTACACCATTTGCAAGCAAAATTGTCGCTTGATGGTTAGCGAAAAGGTGGAATTCGTTTCCCATATAGAAAGTTTTGCCATTTTGTAAGACAATTAGCAAAGAAAACTTCCAAGAGGCATAACTTAGCCATTTCTCAGTCTTTTTGAGCTCAAGAAGAGCCTAGATAGGGGTTTTTGGGTGTTTTGAACTGAATGGAAACATCAAATTTCTTATTTGAGCATTTCATGTTGGAAATTTTGTAGATCCAATTCCTTTAGTGTTACAAATAAAGATTGTTTTAAGTCCATATAGAGATCTTGATGGGCATGGAAAGAGCCTAGTGAAGGGTTTTTAAGCTTTCCAGATGTATCTATAGTAGTTATTACTTCATTAGAGAAACTATTTTCAGTCTTTTCTAAGTGTACATGTGGGAAAGGAAGTTTTTAACAATTCATTGTGAAGTGGTGGTATTTTTATGCTTTTTGATCTCAAATTGAGTACAAGGATCTATTGTGAGAGAGGCCTTTTCTATTGACACCATCATGAATTTTTGTATGGGGTCATATTTCTGAGTGAGAGTTCTTTGTAGAATAACATTTCTTTCTAGGAGAAAAAATTCCAATCCAGAGTCAACAATTTGTAATGTGTGTATTTGTTGTTGAGATCAAAAAAGCAACCCAGCCATTGGAGAAGGGCCTGGAGAAGTAGGCGGGTGAACTTTGTTATCACATACTTTCTTCTTCTTTTCATGTTTCATATTGAGTTTCCTATGAATTTTTTCACTTTTAAGTTTATTTGAAAACTTAACCACTCATTTTTGAAGAAGTTGCAAACTAATTTTACATTTAAAGACCCAAGTTTATCAGACTTGCAAAGTGTCAGAGGACGATCAAAGTTTCTTTTCCCATTTTCAGAATATGTGGTATAAGAGCAAGTTTTGACCAGATTTTGAGCATGGGTGAAAGTTTGCAACATGCAAGACTCATAGAATTGGAAGAAAATAATTCTTCTCTCCAAGTGGAGAATATGGAATTGAGGAGATTACTTGAAGCAGCAGAGGATGAAAAGAAGAAGTTATGTTTGATGTTGTAGAATGTCATTGAAGAGAAAACTAGGGAATTTTTAGCTACTGAAGCTTCCCCCAAGACTCAACAATTTTGTGGTCATGGAATGACTGGTTATTGTACCCTTTTCCAGATGAAGAACATTGCTTATATGTTAAACCACAAGAGTGGTTTTCTTGAGTCTTCATCTACCACGTCATCTATAAAAGAGAAGAAGGAGGAGATGGCTAAGCTTCAAGAAGAGGACCAAGAGTCTCAAGCAGAAAAGGAGGGTAAAAGATACTTCTTGTTCAATTTATTCTCTTGATAATGATCATGCTTCTTTTGCATCATTTGAGAAACATACCAAGGGTATTAGTATGAAATTGTTGACCAAAATGGGGTACAAATGTAAGGGCCTTGGACTTTATAGTCATGGAATTGTTAATCCTATTGAGGTAACAGCACAACCTCGGCATGAAGGATTAGGCTATGTTCAAGATGAAGTTGGAGAATTCTCCAAAGATGCAAAGTCAAATAATTCTTCAAGTGTGAAATTTGTGAAGAAAGAACCCTTGCAGGTTGAAAGAGAATCATGTCATGATGATGATGTTGATGGAAAAACATCTCCAAAGAGAGATAAGCACTTTAAAGGAAGAACTAATTCAAGTTATACTCATTTTTCAAGTTCTCCTTGTCAGGGTCATAATCAAAAGGACCATCATAAAAGGTATAAATATCTTGATTATTCAAAGGATTTTTTTTACTATGAACAACATGTTGATTTGAATAGAATGTTGTGAAATGTGTTTCCTTGCACTTTTTGTCGTGCACCTAATCATTGTGTAACCAAGTGCCAAAAAAGGAAATCATTAGTCAAGAAGATGAAGAAAATCGTCATCAAAGTTTAAAGACATTTTTGCCAAGAAATGCTCACAAAAAAAAATCACTCACTGCAATATAAGTGGGCATTGGATAAAAAAATGTTGGAATATGCATCCAAAGAGGGAAAAACATGTCATGAAATAACCTAAGGTAGAAAAGTCAGATGAAAGTGATAGGCACGATGTACCCATCTCCGAAGCAGTTCTAGAAGAAAGTAAAGAGCATAAAGAAAATCCCCTAGCATTGTTTGGTAAGAAATGGTTGGACTATTTGTCTAATTAAAGACTGCATTTATTTTGTATTTCACATGTTTAATATCCCCATAGTTGGGTCTTTTGTAAAAGTGATCTCATGAATAAATCACTTATGTGCAACAGTAATTTATTTCACATTGTTATGTTATTTTTGCTTATTGATGAGTTTGTTGACACCTAATCATCAGGATTGGGTGAACAACTGTAATTGATGTAAATAAATAATAGAAAAGATGAAGAGTCACCGGGAGATGAAATGAACAGTCTCTCCCTTCTGTATATAATAAATACCAACCTGAATGAATATCATGAATTGTTTTGAGGAGTTACCTCCTGGTCTGACATGGTATCAGAGCCAGTGCCATTTTTGGCTTCCAACTCCATTTTGTAACTCCCCTCTACCATTTCTTCAGAAGTTTGTTCTGCATTTTCCTGCCAATTTTCCTGGTGGTCTGACGCTGTCCCTTTGCCAATTCTCAGGCATAGTCTCCCACGCTCCTCCACTTTCATGCTATGCCATGTTCTTTTCTCTAAATATTCCTCCAGTTTCATGCTCTTCCGCATTCTTTTCTCCCATACCTCTCCCTCAACAGAAATTTGAATGGACCGGATACGAGTCTCCTGGTCAAGCTACTTGAGGATGGTAAGAGTTAGAACACCATTCTCCATCTTTGCCTTCACCTCCTCATGAAGCCTAGCATTCTTGGGAAGAAAGAAACGACGCGAAAAACTACCGTGCGGTCTTTCAAAACGGTGCACCTTGTTCTTTTCATCCACTGGTTCCTCCAATACACGTGCACCGCTTATCTGTAATACACGTTGGCCTTTGTCCACCTGAATTTTGACGTTCTATTTAGACCAGGAATGTCGGCCTCGAAGATATGAGCCTCAAGCATCTCTTTCTAATCCACCGCAATGTTGTTTTCATATAGACGATATCCCATATATAACATGTTTTTGGGCTCTCATAATATTGTTTTCATAACATTGTTTTCAAAGTGGCTAACATAGTTAACGCTCATGCGTTTGACTGTGTTTAATATATTGTTTGTAAATACCACCATGGGGCCCGAGCACACTTTGATATCCGTTCTAATACCTCTATCAGAATCATTTTTTTAGCAGCAAAAGTTTTTTTTCTCCACAAAAGCACATTTTTTTTGCTAGCAGAAGTATTTTTACAACACTCAGATTTTACAATGCATTCAATCATATCTATTGTGGGAGTAGTTCTCATTGTTAAGGAGAACTATCCTGAGTGGTCCCAGAAGATAAAACACACCATCATTTTCAATGAGTTGTGGAAAGGAGTGTGTGTTGGAGACGGAGACAAAGAGCTAGAACAACCTACCTCAGACAAGGACTTCACCATTTGGGAAAATAAGAACAGCAAAGCCTATGCATTAATTGCAACATCGGTAAGTGAAGAGGTGAGTCGACATATTTCGTCATTTTTAAATGCTTTCGAAGCCTTACAAAAGCTTAAAGAACTCTATGACTCACACTCTACACTTGAAGTTGTTCAACTCATGATTAAACTCTTCACTCTTGAATTACAAAATAATGATCCTCTTGCTCTTGCATCCGAAGTAAAATCTATAATGCATGATATCAAAGCCACTAAGGTTGAATTGGATATTCCTCTTATCGCTTTTCTCAAGGCACTTTATCCTACTTACTCCAATTATCTTGAGTCCAAATGGAAATCTTAAAGATATTACCTTTGACTCTCTTGTGAAAAAATTTGTTGAAAGAGAGAAAGCTTTTGGAAAGAAGACAACCCCTGAATCTTACGAAGAGGTTGTGTGTCTTGCTCATAAAGAAAATAATCTTGCCCAAGATTCTTCTAGAGGAAGAGGTGGTCGAAGAGGAAGAGGAAGATATTTCAGAGGCAGGGGGGGCAGACACTCTCAAGGAGAAAAGTCAGATTTTCACTGCATACGCTGCAAAAGAAATGGATCACATGATGCCTCCACATGCAAGTTACCTTGGGACAAAATTGAGCAGCAAAGAAACCAACCCAAAGGTAAAACTCATGAGACTAACAAAGGTAAAGAACCTGAATCCGCTCAATATGTTGTGGATAATATAATATTGGAGTAAAAGAAGACTTATTTAATGCTTCACTTGCTTCTTGGAAAAATGATTGGCTGCTTGATTCAGGAGCAACTTGCTACATGACTCATAGAAAAGATTTTTTTGAAGAATTTACTAACAATGTTGATGGAGCAGTATACTTTGTAGACCAATCAAAACTCAAGCCATTAGGGCTTGGCACAATCAGGCTTAAATTGCCTAGTCTTCCAAACTTTCTTCTACATCATTTTCTATATCTCCCACAGTTGAAGAGAAACTTGTTGTCCTTGGTCCACATCCACCAGCAAGGTCACTCCATTCATATGTTTGATGGAAAGCTTGAGGTGAAAAAAGCATCTAACCACTCACTTGTCATGAGGGGGGTAGAAGAAGAAAGGCTTCTCAAGCTGCAGGGTACCTCTGCTCATGCACAACATTTCTCATACAATTCTCATTGTGAAGAAGGTACACTTCCATCATGTTTATTATGGCATGCTAGATTTGGACATTTGAACTATGACAACCTCCGCTTGTTGAAGAAAAATGGTGTTATTAGTTTGCCTACAATTCCTAGGAAACTTAAGCAATGTGATGCTTGCATTCTAGGAAAGCATAGCAAATAGTCTTTTCATGATTCACATTCAAGAGCACATAGAAAACTTGAACTCATTCATTCAAATTTATGTTGTCCAATGCTTGTTCCTTCTGCAAATGGAAATAAATATATGATGGCATTTATTGATGACTACACCAGAATGTGTTGGGTTTATTTATTGAAGAACAAATCTGATGCTTTTCAAACAGTCAAGAACTTTCACACATGGATTGAAAATGATGCACAATCTCATATTGGCTCTATTCGCACTGATAATGGAAAAGAATACACTTCAAATGAATTTGAAAACTATCTTCGCCAACATGGGATCAAACATCAAA
>APFE031498640.1:66986-77486 GCA_000404065.3 Pinus taeda
TTGCAGGTAAAACAAGTACAATCGACTCCACTCATGATTGACAATACCTCGGCAATAAAGTTGGCCAAGAACCCAAAGTTCCATGATCGAACAAAGCACATCAATACTAAATATCATCTAATTTGATATCATGTTGAGGAAAAAACAATCCATCTCCACCATTGTTCCACTAATGAGCAAATTGCAGACATCTTCACCAAAGCGGTTGGAAGAGAAAAGCTTGAAAGATACAGAACGATGCTTGGACTCACCAACATCCCTTCAGATTAAGGGGGGGAATGTTGATACCTAATCATCAAGATTGGGTGAACAACTGTAATTGATGTAAATAAATAATAGAAAAGATGAAGAATCACCAAGAGATGAAATGAACAGTCTCTCCCTCATGTATATAATAAAGACCAACCTGAATGAATATCATGAATTGTTTTGAGGAGTTACCTCTTGGTCTGACAGAGTCAAATTTATTCCATATTGTAAAATGTTTTTCCTTCATGAATATTGTTGTAAGCATATTAAACTTTGGGATGAGAAGTTGCGTCACTTTTAGTACGCTATAATTGTGTCAAGCACTCACTTATGCAAGTATTCCCATGATAATTTTGTTTGGGTTAGTTTCCAAAGTCTTTTTGGATTTGATCTTTGGTAAAGATTTTGCAGAAGATGGCCATAGAAATGTGGACAAAGACAAGCATGTCATTGAAAAAATGCATCTAGTGCATCAAAGAGTACAAGTGTAGCTTGAGGACAACAAAGAAAAGTACAAAGCATGGTAGGACAAGCAACAAGTTGATCATGGTTTCCACATGGAAGATCAAATTTTGTTTTCAACAAGGAAAGACTTGAAGGTGAATATTGTATGAGACGCCAAGGGAAGATGGTCATGAAGAGAATGTTCAAATTCCCTCCATTGAATATTCTGCTCCTGAATAGTTAGAAGAATTGCAGCATGCCACAATTCTTAACAAGAGGATAAGGACTTCACACAAATGCAATGTGGAGTACCTTCAAATGTGGCTTAAAGGAACCAAGCCAAGCATAGCAAGAAGGATTGAGATCAGGAAAATGAAGGAGTTGTATTCTCACTTATTTGTTGAGTAAAAATAGACTTTTGGAGGTCCAAAAGTTCCTAGTGGGGAGGTATGATGCAAAGATAATAATAAAAAAAAAATCTCAAAATTAAATTACTCAGAACCTCTCGAAACTACCACCAAATCATAGTGTTCATCGTCCTGATTCTAATGATTCTTGAATCTCCTCAATCCGACATCATAAGAGGAAGTTATGATGTTATGAAGTTTTTTCCCAACAACAAAAAAGTCAACTTGCAGGATTGACTAGGCTATTGACTGGGTAGGTCGTATGCTGGCAGCAGCAGCTGGCTGGATAAGCACAATGGGAAGTACGGACCAATTCAAGCTCAAAAAGTGGCAGTATTATACAAGCAGTGTTAGCACATTTTTATTCGCTGCTTGGTTTGAGGTGGTCCAATCATGAGGCGCCACGTGGCCCAATGAGAGGGCACTACGTGGCCCTCAATTTTCATACAAAATTGGTTTGAACAGGATGACCACCCTCCATTGGAATTGAAACCATGAACTACCTATTGCAACTACCATGCCCTACCGTTGAGCTAAGTGATGGTTCTTCGTATGGTGGGTTTGATCCAAAATGGATCCAAAACACCCTCTAAGTCTTCAAACATTCAAAACTATCACCTGAGAAGAACCTTTTAAAAAAGCGGATTACACTATCAGGGGGACAAACATGAAGAAAACAACAGAAATAAAGCCTATCAGAGGTCAAAGGAATGACGCACAGGAACCGTCGAATCTGGCCAATCAACAGTCTAGATCCAATCGGCATATAGCAATCGGCGGAGGATATTGGAGCCTATCATATGACAATTGTGATCACAATCAACACAGGTCAACGAGGACCATCAATCAAGTGCAGAGATCGATGGCCCAGGTTAAATCGCAATATCGCAATCGGAGATTACAGAGGAGCGTTTACAAATGGCCCGGGGGTCTATGTGATATGCGATTGCGATCAATCGCATCACAATGTCGCATCGGAGCTACACAAAGGAGCGGGGCCAATACAAATATGGCTTGCAATAGCCGAACCCGATAGGGTTATAGGTGATATTTTATATATTTTGAAATTCAGAAAATGGCATTTTCCTTTGTACTTTGCATTTCCACAAAATAAATGAATTGCAAAGGAAATGTTCCCGATGCGATGAAACCGAGCCCAAAAGGGTTTATGAATGCACATGTATAACATTTCAAGTCTGCCATAAAGCCATTTTGTGAGATTTTCAATGTTTTAATGTATTTTTCAAATACAAAGGGAAACCACGAAACGAGCGGGATTTTGGGCGGGTTGTAGGCGATAAGTGGTTTTGGCCGGGCTCCGCCCGAGCCCATACACTGGTTGGCACGTGGCCAGGCGTTGGAGAGAGAAAACCACCCTTTTCGGGTGGCTAACCCCCGTACGCATGAACCACCCGAAATGGATCTCAATCGTTGGATCAAGATCACTCAGATCAACGGTGGATATGCGATGGCAATATACAGGTGGACCGATAGGAGTATAGAGCGGATTTAAGGATATTTGAAGTCCGATAAACGACAATTTGGCGAATTTTCCCGTGTTTTTAGTTTATTTCTTTGTGTAAATAGAGAACGCTATTTTTGGGGATTCCAAAGGCCCAATGGTCTCTTCCGTTGCAGAACAAGTGGCCACCTTCCCTAAAGACGTTATGTCATGATTGCTAACACTCAAAAGGGGATTTGAGCAGACAGAGGCTGAGAGCCAAAGTGCCCGAGAAGGGGAAACAAACAAACAACGCCGATTGGCTTTAAAGCCATAGACTAATAGAAGACAAAGACAAGCAGTGATGAGATAAAGAGAAAACATAGACAAAGAGCGAGTCTGTGTACTCAGAGAGACTTGAGGGATTCAAGTAAATTCCTGTTGTTTTGTATCTATGTGTTGAGACTCAAATTGAGCTCACTTTTGTAAAACTCTGCTCTTAAAGACATAATAGAGAGGTCACCATTGAAGGCTGGACCAGGAGACGTAGCCCAGGAGTTTTGGGTGAACTCCATATTAAACTTGTTGTGTTTATGTGTGTTTATCTATTATGTTTCTTTAATTGCTTCCTTGTCTATGTTATTCGCAATCTTATCGATCCATTGCACTAAGTAATATTGGCAAATCCATGCACATGAGTCTGTAATACCTTAATATCAGTCTAAGATCTCATTTTCAGATCAGGGTTGGTGCCATTAATAAGAACGAGTTTTAGCACTTATAGGAAAATGGGTCGGGTGGTAAGCCCTATCCCCTAGTCACATATGTCACCATATGGCCATGATGTGTAGGCAGATAGCTTTCGTGGAGGGGGCAGGGATAAGCCCCGACCCCCAGTTCCATTGTGACGACACGACCACAGCGGGCTTGAAGGCGAGAGGATCAGGTGGGTAGCCCTGACCCTGAGTCATATGGGGAACCCACACGACCGAAGACTGAGGTAGAAGCGACAGGGCCAGGTGGTTAGCCCAAAACCCTAGTCCTATTCAATGCCACATGACCGTGGCGTGGAGGTTAAGGCTAGTTGGGGAGAGCAGTTAAGCCCTAGGCATTAGTCCTATTGACAACAAATGACCAGCACCCGAAGCGGAGAGAGCTAAGGCCGGAGGGGCGAACGCGTAATCCAACCCTGGCCACATAGCACCCATGTTCCTGAGAGCGAGGCTAAATTTATAGCCCTAAGGTCTTATGGCACATTTAAAAGAGGTGACAAATTACACCATTTGCGAGTGAAATTGGCACTCGACGGTTAGCGAAAAGGCATAATTCATTGCGCAGATAACAAGTTTTTCCATTTTGCAGGACTATTAGCAGAGAAAACTTCTAGGAGGCATAACTTGGCAATTTCTCAAGCTTTTTGAGCTCATGAAGAGCCTGAACAGGGTTTTGGGTGTTTCTAAACTCAATGGAAACATAAATATATATATATTATTATATATATATATATATATATATATAGATAGATATAGATATAGATATATTTGAGCACTTTATCTTGTACTTTTTGTATGGCCAAGTCCTTTAGCGTTGTAACACCCTCCTCCCACATCTACCCAAGCAACCATCTAACTAGGGTAAACATGCAACAAGAGGCCACTCTAATATGATTCGACCTCGTAAGTCACGTTAAGGAAGTGGAACCGACGACAACACATAATACAGACATTCAACATTAGCATTAGGACCCTCAGGAACCAACCTAACCTTTCTGCCAACCAAACATTGGGTACCATTGACATTTTGAACCACTTGACCTCTGGATGCTCCCATGTTATGGGTATGCTAATATCCAAGGACCTTTGGATGCTCTCATAGGCCTACAAGCCAGTGTCCAGGGACTATTTTTCACAGTGTTGTGCCAACATCCCTGGGATATGAGCCACTTTTTCAAGCCCAAAGCCCAGGTCACTGCCCAGAATTGAATGATGCCTTCATAACAGTAAAATAATAGAGGAATGACAATGTAAAAGAAATTACTTAAATAAGACTTGACTGGACCCCTACTAGCCATGACAAGAATTTCATCAAACACAAATATGTAATCTACATGTGTAAATAACATATCTAAGAATAGGGATCTCATACTTCTCTGAGATTCGTTATGAGGCATTGATGCCTCAACACATTATCTGCAGTTTCATCCATTACGGCATACATACATTGTGTATCCATTTACAAGTAAAAACATGATGAGAACCATACATATCTATTGTCATAAAACATATACATAACCAACATAATAACAGCAAGAATACGAAGGAAAAAACAACCATATAATCCACATATAAACTAGTATAATACTCATGAGATAACAAGGAGAAACATCCTCATATTAATGATGCAAAATTCAACCTAATATGGGACTACCATGTTCCTCCCAACTGTAGAATGGTTGAGCCAAATCTCTCTTCAGCCACTCACCCCTGTGTCATATTCCAAGCATGAATGTGGGATCTTATAAAACACATTAATCCAAAACCATCCAGGCTTCCAAAGGCCAACCACCTCAACCCAACAGACAGTGGTTCCACCTCACAGTCAAACAACACCAAAACATCACTAGGTTGGTCTCTATCCAAGCCTTACAGGGCTTTAGAGCATTTGTTCCAACCAAGGCTTCAGCACTAGTAACTCAACCCACAGTTGTTGCCAAGATCTAGAGTGTTTTTCCAACCAAGGCTCCAACACTAGTAACTCAACCCACAGTTGTAGCCAGGCTCTAAAGTGTTTGTCCAACCAAGGCTCCAGAACTAGTATCTCAATCCATCAAAGGCCCCAGAGCATTTGTCCAACCAAGGCTCCAGGACTAATATCTCAACTCAAGTTTTTACAGGGCTCCAGAGCATTTGTCCAACCAAGGCTCCACGGAACTAGTAACTCAACTCAAGCTAAGGAAACATGAGAAACAACAAAAACAAAACAAGGAAATAATCCCACAATCTTCGTGACTATCCAGGAAATGGCAAGGCTAGGTAGATCCACTGTCAATCCAAACAATTCTCCATGTCAGTGATAGGTCATGAACAATAATCCACATGCATATGCCATGCATGCCAAAACTAGTGAAGAACACATACAAGCAACTCAGTACCTACAAGAAAAACTCATTGTAGATCTTGATCCCGGAGCAACTCGGTACCATCATACTACTACCTGTTCCAATTTATTTCACAGCTACTGCTAATTCTTGCAATCGGTTCACCCAACCAAGAATTTCTGTGCTTCCTGTACCAAGCACATAACTTCCATTATATTCAAAATAAATTGAAACAATCACACCTCATTGGTAGCTTGTCAATAAGGTACACTTGCAATCTTGTTTAATTCCTTTCACAACAATTCAAACTAGCATCTTTGATCAAATCATCATGTATAACCATATCACATCTGGTTAACTCAAAACACAACCATCATAGATCATAAATCACATGTAACCATCATAAACCAGAAACATAGATCACTTGTAATCATCATAAACCAGAATCATAAATCACATGCATAATAAAACTGAAATAAAATGTTGATACTTATCCTTTCATCAATCCTTAGCTTCTACATTTGTCCTTATTATGTATGCACACTAGTTCGATTTCCAAACCCAACAAATACCCAATGCCTTCTCCTAAACCATGTGCACATACACATAGTCTAAATCACACACACATAACCACACACGACATACAACGCCATGCAATACATGCATCTACACTTAACCTACAACTCATACACATACGCCCAATGTAAGACACAACACATACATACACCTACACCCAGGGTACAACACAAAACATACACCTATACCCGATGTACAACGCCACATAATACATGTACCTACACCTGGCGTACAACACAATACAATAAATGTACTACAAAGAGTGCAACACAACGAGTACACATGTCACGATACCACAACTACACAATGCACATACATAGTACTGCATGTACACAACACAACATGTACGACACACACACAATATAACATGTACACTAGTACCATGTGTATAACATGTACAAATTACCACCTATATAGAGCACCACCTGCACCACGTGTACACATCATCACGTGTACACGACACCACCTGCATGTGTACACAATGCCACATGTACATTGTACCACCTGTACAACGTGTACAAAATGCTAGATGTACACGGCACCACATGCACAACATGTACATGACACCACATGTACATAGCACCATATGCATGACATGTACACAACACCACTTGCACACAATACCATATGTACCACATGTGCATGACACCACATGCTCACAACACCCCTTGTACAACCATGCACACAACACCATATGTACCACATGTACATGGCACCATATTCTCACAACACCCCTTGTACAACCATGCACACAACACCACATGTACATAGCACCATATGTACAACATGCACACAACACCATATGTACATAGCACTGCATATACAACATTTACATAGTACCCTATATACACATCACTGCATATCCAACATGTGCACGGCACCATATACACACAACATCACATATCCATCATGCACATAACACAATATGTACACAACACCGCGTATCCAACATGTACATAGCACCATCTATACCCAATGTTGCATATGCAACATTCGCACACCACTATTCTATATCGCCTTGTACATAACATTGCATAAACAACATGTACACACACTATATATGCATAACATTGCATGCGCATAGATGTAACATGTACAACATATACAACATGTGCATAACAATAGTACCACACATCCAAAACCACACTATCTCTACCAATCAACCTTGCTTTCAGTGTCTCTCCGCCATCCATGCCTCGGATCTCACTGCTTTCATTCAGCTTATGTATCCCTCAGAGTTATTTGTCATAACATTAGCATAGACATATTATAATCACATGATATCAATTCACATCCACACAATACTGACCTTAGAGATTTGTCAGACTACTCTTCCCACTCGATTCCTAATGAACCAAGAATCTCTTCATGCCATTCACCTGCATAAACAATCTTCCTTCCACAAGAACGGTCCTTGACAACCCTGTCAGATAGTCACATAGGTACATACATACATACATACATACATATATAATCATTAGCATAAAACAATTGTCATCCTGTCACATAATAACATAGATACATGCATACATTTATACCTATACAATCATCAACATAGTCATGATCACAACATAATTACCACATGACATAATGTCTAGTGTAAGAGAACTTCCTTTATTTGTGCATAGCATGCACAACATTGAGAACCACAGTTCCTAAATTAGCCAAGGCATCCTACACCTCAGATCCATTTACTTTACCTTTTCTGGTTACCTTTCTCATGTTTGTACTGCCACCGTCCATTTAACACAATGGACTCAACCAGTCCAACCAACTGTCATAGTCTTACCTTCAACTCTGCTTTCTCATGCGATGAGCTTCATCCATGTCTTACATTACATGTTGGGTACCACACATCTCTCCCTGAGCTCCACTAAATTTCCTCTTTTCCCAACCAATTCCCAAGACTCAAAGTATAAAAGGCAAGGCAAGAACAAAGAAGAAAAAAACCATGAAAACCAATAACAACGTGACACCACAACAAAGTGGAAAGGCGTTGCATCATGCATAATTAAACATAACAACATACTAATTACCTTACATTGTTGTGCCAAGCACATTGCCTTGTAACTGAACACATCCATGCCATCTCTCAAGGGGCTCCAATTCCCTTGAGGAATCCATCCTTAACTGGAAACGAGTTGATATACATGTTAAATACATGTTCATGACTATAGCACATATCCACATAATGTCAGACAAAATCAAGGTTAAGAAGTCTTCCTGTATGTAAAGCATTCATTCGATTGGAATTAGGGTTTCCAAACATAGCCAAAGGAATTCTTGTCCAATTCCTTTCTTTTGCCATTTTTACTTTGTTGCAATCGAGGCATACTATGTACTGTCACATCACCCAATTGTTAGTTATATACACACATCAACTATTACCTTGTCATGCTAATACCAAGCATGTTTCCCTACAACTCCTCACACATGTTAGTCACATGATCTAAATATCAAGACATCATGTATATCAATTTGAAATCAATCTTTACTAAGACTAACAATAATGTCATAATCCATAATCAACTCATAGGTATTAGACATAATGTTACAACTATTACTTACTACACTCAAGTCACCTCCAACTCTCCCAGAGTCACCTCCTTAGTCAGCTCTTGCTCCACTTCCTCATCCACAAATCTGGCGAAAGTCTGTGCAATGCGCATGACCTCCGCCAGGGTGGCGGTTGTGGACTCCTTGTAAATTCCTTTGAAGTGTGCACTTGCTAGAGATGCGAGTCCCTGGAAAGCTTTTACAGAGGTGCCATCCTCCTTCTTGAGCTCCCATATAGTGTTAATCGCCTTTCTCCCATTTGCATGTCTGTGAAAAAACTTAGTGTTTTCATCTCCTTCTTTGAGCCAAATTGCTCGACTATGAAGCCTCTAGCACTCCTCTCTGTCTTTTAGTATTTGTGCCCTTTTTTGGAGAAGGGCATCCAACTTGTCCTTTTGATCTTGAGAGGTAAGTATCCCCTCCAATTCCTCCTCCATTTTAGCTATTCCTTCTTCTACTGATTTGAGTCGGTGCTCGTCCTATTCATTTTTCCTCCTGGCCCACTCTTTTGAAAGCTCCTTTAGGGAATTCAAGTTTCATGCAAACCCTTCTGCAATGAGGCCTTACGAGCCCACTAGGTGACCCTTCCAATAGTCACTAACATCCTTCAAATAACTAGCATCCTTTAACAATGTAGAGTTGAACTTAAAGGGAATCTTTGGCTTGTTTTGGGCAGATAGTAATTCCAAATAGATAAGCATGTGATCCGAGACCCCTCCCGAACCAACCCACTATCTAACGTGATAGCCTCTATTGACCAGAGCTTCACAAATGAGAAAACGATCCAGTCTTCTAGCCAAACTGGCCTCTCCAGTTCTATTGTTCCTCCATATAGGCTGGATCTTTGTAGTGGGGATGTCAATAAGATTGTGGGAGTCCAGTAAATTCTCAACAAATACTGACAGAGAATCCATTTGTGCATTATGTCCCCAGGACTCCGCGTAGCCCATCGAGAAGTTTAGATCACCTCCGAGGGTAATATTGTCTCCTTGCATGGTGGAGGAGGTGAACAGATTCCTCCAGAAAACCTCCCGCTCTCGGCAAGGCCCATAGATGTTGAAGAGACTTAAACAGGATTCCAGGGTCAACAAGTAGATGTCAACGCCTAAAAAACCTACCCCTCCCCAAGCATTAAACAGCTTTATAGAACGGGTGCAAAAGCCTAATGATATCCCCCTTGATCTGCCTATCACATCCAGGGAGTGAAAGGACCAGTTCGGGAGCCAGGATTCTAGGAGGGGTGTGATGGAGTTAGCTGGTCCAAGAGTTTCTTGTAGAAAGATGATGTCCACAGGTTCAGTGGATAACAGTTGTCTCGGGGCTAGTTTTTTCCTAGGGCTAGCCAGCCCCATACAGTTAAAGGAGAGGATTTTCATGGAAGGAGGGGGGAGGGGGCATCCTCTCCTGTAAGACCCCAAGGGAGTTTTGTCTGTCTACCTAAGACAATCTCTTCACCAGCCCGATGCTTAGCCTTGGTGAGATGGGAAGGTCGACCACGGGGAAGCTTTGGGAGATAGGGAAAGGGAATGAGCCTGAAGTCGACTGCGTCCTTGCCATGTGAGCGAAACTTGGAGCGCGTTGGATAACGGTGGTCCGTGCAAAGGTAGGTCATCTGAGGGGAAAGAGGGAGGGACTCCGGAAGAGTGGGTTGGGGAGGAGGGTCAACGGAGGGAGGGGCTGCCATGGGGCAATGTAAATTGGGGAAGGGATGCTGAAAGGGCAATGTGGGG
>APFE031498640.1:78043-89951 GCA_000404065.3 Pinus taeda
AGGAGATCAAGGGAGGGGGGAGGGAGCTCATTGAACCGTCCACAGGGTGTGGAGAAATAACATGAGAATGCAATGCAGATACATTAAGATTATCACAAGCAGAGATACCAGAAGGGGAGATAGAAGGAGTCGTACCCGCGGTAAAAGCATCCCCTAAAGCTGCCCGATCTCTCGTCAATGACAGAAAGGGTGGCCTGAGTGGAGCATTTCCCCGCTTCTTACTGGGACCCGAGTCAGCTTCTCCGATTCCCTCGGCTGCATCTTGAATTAGTTGTTCCACTGACGGCTGCGCTTACTGAGTTGACTCTGAAGGGGTCACCTTATGCTGCTCATTTTCCCTTGTCCTCTGTCCCCTTTTTGTGTTCAGGGGACAGTGCCTGTATACATGGTCGACCCTATGGCAGCGTCGACACCTATAGGGCACACCTTCATAGTCCAAAATTTGTTTTCTGGTAAATGTCCTCCACTGGATAGTAATAAACTCTTACAGGCTCCCTCGTGTATCCATATGTACCAGAATGCGTGCATAAGACATCTTCCGTGTGACAAGGTATGCTTTATCCGAGCCCATATATGAACCGAGCGAGTTCCCAATTCTCTTAAAAATCTCTTCCGACCAGAAATGTGGGGGAAACCCTGGCAACCTGACCTAGATTGGTCCTATCCCCAGCTGTTCAAATTATGGATCGAAAAGCAATGACCATCGCTTTAGGTGGACCAGAGCTTGGTCAAAATGCCAGTATGAGGATAGTACCTAGTTTGTATGGTCCGACCGAGCAAACCTGAAGGCAAACCAGCCCCGCACAAATGTTTGTATGGTGGGTAGATCTACAAGTCAATGGCCCCAAACTTCAGACACCCATGCCTTTAGTCTTTCTGTTTAGTAGTTCCGACCATGAATCCTTCCGACCAGGACCCTACCTACGATATCCATAGATTCCGCCAACTGTATATCTTCCTCCAACCTTAGGATGACGTCATCTATCTTTGATCTGAAGCACTTAGCCTTCTTCGAGGGCCTCCCCTCCTCCGATAGATGCACCCTCATGTCCAAGTTGCTTCCAAGGTTAGATGGATCCTCAGGGCCGAGGGGAGGGGAAGATTGAGGGACTCCTGAGAGGTTCTGAGAGCTATTAGGGTTTCCAGGGAAGGGTTCAAGGCTGTGTAACAAAGACGTGTTGGGTTGTGTTATATTCTTTCCACGACTAACCTACGTAGTGAACCGGGGGTTAGAGGGGGGGCGGAGCCCCGCCTTCATTGCACCGATTACGCAGCGGGGGGGTCACAGGGGGGGCAGCAACCCCCCCTGTCCGGGGGGTTTGAGGGGGGCGGGTAGCCCCCCTCTACGGGGTTCGGGGCAGTGGCCCGAGAAAATTTTTTTTGAACCCTATATTAGGTTGGGTGAACCTACCTATGGTTTTCGGTCCATGGTTTTGGACGCGATGGTTTTCGGTCCATGGTATTGGATGCTTCGGCATGTATAAATATGTATTGTAACATTGAAAGGAATATAATGAAAAATCAAGCTGGTAGTCTCGGTTTTGAGATCCAGTGGGAAATCTCTGTGTATATGTGTTTTATGTGTTATGCTCTCGCATTTTTATTTTTCCTGTGATTTAGAATTCGTATGCAGGTAATTTCTGTACGAGGTTAAAACCTACAATCCATGTATGAGTTTCTTTCAACCCTATTTCCCAAATTTGTGACTCGAAGGTTTCTCATCTTCGTTTCTTTCTTTTGATACTTCAAATTGGGATTTGGATGTAATTTCCAACACTTCTATATGTCACTATTAATATTGTAGTGGATGTAATGGTTTATAGGATATTTTCACTCAAGTTGTGTGCTTGTTTTTATTCTTGTCCTTTCCGCTTTCCACTTATTCTTTTCCTCCTCAAAAGTCTCTTGATGTTCCTTATTCTTTGAACCACTTGGTTTTTCTTTCTTCTTGCCTATGTTTTCTAGGTATTGCTCCTTTTACACAAGGCTCATCCACCATTTTAGTTTTGAATAGCATCACTTACTTCTATAAATGGTTGTGTAGACCCCCCATATATTAGACGGGTACATCTAGGTTAGTATACCTAATACTATTGTTATCTTCCTAATTTTTGCAATGTACTCTCCACCTGTCTCTTCTTGAAATAATTCCATTGGAACCACTACTCCTCTAGATACCCTGTAGGGTAGAATTGAGACATAATAAGAGTTTTAAAATCCTTCCACTTAGTCAATAGAGGATCCCCCTCCAGCTTCCTAGTATATGTGGCTTTCTCACCAAACTAGGGCATGTCCATCTAGTTTCAAATGAGAAAATGAAATTTTATGTTCCTCCTCTATGTGGTACACACTAAAATAAACCTCTAACTGATGCAACTAGTGATTTGATTTCAATGATACAATCTCACCTTGATATGGCTCTATGTATAACTTTTCTTCCATATTGAATAGCGATTGTGAATGGCTCACAACACTTGAATTAGATTATTCTTTTTTGGGTTCCTTCTTAGACCCATTTTTCAGTTCTTTTTTATCCCATTCTTTTCCCTCTAATTTGACCTCTAAGTTGGAACCTTTGTCTTCCCCAATTCTAAGATTGTTTTCAAAATCCACCATAATGAGGTTCCCATTACTATTGATATCAATGGCCTACTCTTCCAGCCTTAAGAATCTCTCATCCATCGAATATTCATAATTATTAAAAATAAACTCATCAGACAGGAATAGGGTTTATGACTTTCCATTTAAATCAATCTAGATCCCTTCTCTAATACCAATATGATCCATAAACTAGCATCATTATTCCATTGGACAAATTTTCACTAAATTAGTCTAAAATATGTACTTTGAAGGGTTAATTCCTTTATATTCCATATTTTGTTATTACTTATTTTTTTATTATCCATGCAATATATATAAAATGTGGAAAATAGAGAATAGGTAAAATACAATCACTCACAAATCATAATGAACACAATATATGCTCTAATAAACCATTTTGGGAGAAAACTCATCTATAAAGTGAGGCTACTCTTCTCTTTTTGTCTAGAATGAAATGATGAAAGTACAAAGGAGAAGGCACTCTCTATGAGGTTTCATGAAAACTATGGTTTATGGACTGCTATAGAACTCAAAACATCCTTTGTTATGCTTTCTCTCTATCTATACTCAACTATTTTTCTCTACTATGGAACAAAATTCAAGCAAATATAATGGAAAACATTTTCCTCCTAATGACCCAATTATAACACAACCCAATAGCCCACTAGTGGTTAAATTTGACCCATTCAACCCTCAACATGAGTTACGACTTGACCCTTCTGGAATCATTTTCATAGTGACAACTTGGCTAACCCCTTTTCCATAAGTAATGGGGTTTAACATGGCATCCTCTAAAATTACGAGGGTAAATCACGATAAGTCCACTTTCCAAAGCAATAACATTCACATAGGAGCTTGTATTGAAGTGATTCTTGCACCATTGGAAAGGTCTCCATGTATAGATTATAATATCTAAGTCAACAGTGAAATTGGGACCACAAATAGTGGTTAATTAAGGCTTAAAAATGACTCTTCATATTTTTCAGCCTAAATTTTCCAAACTAGGACCACTGCTAAAATTGTTCATGTAAGTTGATTTCTCTTATTTTTCCATTCCAAAAGCATCAAGATAGATGTAAAATAATATAATGATCCAAATTGGACCATACTTTGATGACATTATCTTCCCAAAAGGATGGAAAATTTTGAATGATTCTAATAGGGATAGGTAAGCCACTATTATTAACCCCCCGCCTCCTCAATGGAACAAATACACACATTAATGCATGGGCAATCAAAATATTATTATAATATTATTGCTTAGCATTCTCTTTGTGCTTTCTAGGACTGTGTTCTACAGGGAATACAAATATTATGAGCCTAGGGAAAACATGGATGGAAGGTTTACATCTTTGAATAAACTCAATAATGTTGAAGCCATGCCATTTTTGAATGCAAGTTTTATTAATGAGGATAAGTCACTAAGAAAGTTGTCATTTCACCCACAAAATCTTATTAAATTTATTTTAGGAAATGGCTCAACTACCATCCCATCACTCACTACCTTTTAGGGATACTTTGATCATTTTAGATAACATTTTGTTTTTGGAAGTCTCTCAATTAATTAGAGTTTTGCAAATATATATTTCTTGATTCATTCATTTTGTGAATTCATTTACTATGTTGTTTGAACAATGTGTCACTACACATTTACTTTGATATTTTTTGGGGATTCTAAATAAGACAAGTTTTTTTTTTACCTTTTATTTAATCCTTTTCACTATAAAACATTTATAAATGTTTCATTCCAATAATAAAACACATATTAGAGTTTTAGAAATAAAAATCCCTTATTGTGGTATTAAATTTTTGTACAAAATATCTAAATTAAGAGATTCTAATATTATTATTATAAACATCTAAAACATAAAGATAAAGTTATAGATATTGTGTTTTGGAAGTGAATGTATTTTTTGTAAAGTTCTTGAACTATCAATTTATCTATACTTTTTCATGGATATTCCACTGAACAATTCATCACAATATATCTAAAAGTTATTTGAAAATATGAAATCTACAGTATGAGAGTTAATTTCTCCTTAGATTTCTGTATTTGTTAATTATTGGGTTATACTAATATATGAAATTAATAAAATATAAAAAATAGAGAACAATGTATAAAGCTCACAAACCATAATGAACACAAGACATAATATTCGATACCCTTATGAGAGAAAACACGTCTAGAAGGTGATTCTACTATGCATTCTCTTTCTCTGAATGGAAATGGAGGAAGTATAAAGGTGTGAGACTTGTGTCCCTTAGGCTACTACAATATACAAAGCCTATATATTTTCTCTATCTCTATCCACTCTCTACTACATTGCTCATATAGTGGAACAAAAATGCACACCAATAAAATAGAATCCCTTTTCCTCCTACTGGCCCAGTTATAACATAGTCCAATAGCTTACTAGCAGTTAAGTTTCAATCCTTCAAATCTAAAATAGAATTACAATATTAACTCTTCTAGAGTCTTCTTCATCATTATGACATGACTAGCCCATTTTCCATGAGTAATGGGGGTTGACGTTGCATCCTCTCGAATCATGGTGGTCAAAACCGGAAGGTCAACTTCTACATGGCATAACTTTTGTATAAAAACTTCATTTGAAGTCTTTCTTGCACTATTGAAAAGGAATCAGAATGTATAATAGTGTTAAGGATGTGGCACTTAAGAGACAAAGTTTTATCCCACGAAAATCACATTTAATTCCTCAAATTTATTTAGAAATGTTTCGAACCCCAATTCACTAAATTGGGGACCCATCAATAAAAATTATCCTATGAGTTGATTCCTTGAATGTTTCCACTACAAACGTATCAATATGGATGAAAAGTGATATAATGATCCACTATAAATCATATATCCCCATTTTGGGAAGCCTTTTGTCTCAAAAATCATTTACTAAATTGAGGTGAGGAAATTTTCCCTCTACCTTATCTTTGAAGTACCATTTACTCTAGCTTGGAAGTTGTCCTTTCATGTCAATATTCTAAAGGACATGTTTCCTATGTCTTGTAGTTTTGGACCTCTTCTACAAAATTGCATCCCTTGTTAACTAATCTTGAGCATCTAGTGTTAAATCCTCTACATAATGTAGGACTTGTTCCTTTTTCTTATCCAACATGAAGACTCATAGAATTTCATATTCTCTACATTCATTACTGAGTAAATGTAGATATGGGGGTAGATCGAGTCTTTAGGAATTATCTCAAAACTTTTATAGTATCTCAAAGGGATCATATCGTAGAGCCTAAATTTTCTTAGTATGACCCTATAACCTCACCTTATTCAATTGTAACCATACTTTGTCTCCAACCTTGAATGAATTATTCATTCTTTGTTGATCATATGTGACCCTGTACTTTTCCTATGATCCCTATAGTGTCTCATGTGTATGTAGATGGATTCACCTAATCTTCTCAAAAATTTTCTCTACCCTTAAGGCATCACGAGTGAAATCCTCCCTCACTCCTAATTGATGCCCATATGCAAAATCAATAGGTGAAGGTGGAAACTATCCAAAACAGGTTTCAAATGGGGACTTATTGGTAGAAGTGTGGATTTATTTGTTATAAGATCGTTTTATATATACCATATTTTCATCCCAAGTCTTTAGAAGCTTCTAATTGTAACCCCTCAAAAGCTACACCAAAGTATTGTTGACTACTTCTACTTTCCCATATGTCTATGGATGGAATGTTGTATACATTGTCAACGTTGTATCCAAATTATCCCACAATGTAGTTCAAAATGCATTGATAAATATATATTTCATGTCTAAAATGATGCTCCTTGATATCCCATAGTGCAGTCGGACCCGTCTAAAGAACAATCTCACTACTTCTTTCCCATAGATGGTATTTTTACAATGCATTAAAACAAACATCTTGTTGAACTTGTCAACTACCAAGAATAAGTATTCGTGTCCCTTCTTTATTTTTAGTAAACCTCCCACAAAATCCATGGAAATGTTTACCAAGGATGAGTGGGTATCGACAAGGGATGGTATAGACCTTGTTTCATATTACTAGGCTTGTTGGTACGATAAAGCTTGCATCCTATTATTACTAACTCTCCTTACTTGCTGGGCTAATACACATACCTCTACATGTTGGTCATTGTCTTCCAAAAAGAAAATTCCTGGAAATGTTGTAAGTGAGCCTCTCATATCAATTACAGCCACTCACCTTTAGGAAAACATAACTTATATAACCTCTCGAGTAAAACATTCTAAATATGATATTCAATTGTGTTGTCACCATCATGCACATGACTCTAGCTTTTCAATTGTTCAAAAAACTCTTTAAATCATTCAACCTTTGTATATGCCTCACTATATGCATCATGGCTGAAAGGATCCATGCATATAAGAGTTCCCAAAACTGTGATCTTTGATGTGGGTGGCCTTGAAAGCATGTTAACCAACTTGTTTGTGCTAACCTTCTTATACTTGATCACTAAATGAAATTGTTGTAGAAACCCCATCCACTTGTAACACTTGGTTTTTTGTAGCTTACTTTGGGTCTGTAGGTACTATAGTGATTGGTAATTAGTGTGGATTATTGTCTTGATTCCCATTAGATGACATTTCCACTTCTTAATATATTGTACCAGAGAATAGAGTTCATTTTCATGGGTAGGGTTGTTAAGAATCATGATCCAGATATTTTACTTCAAGGATGCATAAATAATTTAATTTAAATGAGAATGCAACCATATGAAGAATACACATAAAATAAGTGGAAATCAAAAGAAATCATGACAACAAAGGCATAAAAACAAGTTGATAATTGAGTTGACCCAATGTGGGTTACGTCTTTGGGCTCTGCACAGTGTGGGGAGGCCTCTTTCATTAATCTACAACAAATCAAATTACAAAAAAATAAAAAATGACACCTTATACCTCCATTTCTGGGGATTACCTAAAAATGTAGACCTTTGTTGAAGAAACAGACTGCGCTATTGAATTCCTAGCGAAAAATTGTGAAAATTGACGATAGAGTTGGCCCTGTTTTATGATGGTGACCTATGGGGCTCTAGATAATCCTTTAGATTCCCTACAAGATTATATGAAAGAATATTCCCTAAAATATTCTTGAAAATATCTCTCGAACAATGCACCCAGGCAAGGTGTAATTCTGGCTCTGGTTTCCCTTAGGCAAAGTTCATGATGCGTCTAAGTTCCATGTGTTGTCTCCCCTCTGTTTGGCATGATTGTGGGTTTAATTTTTTATGAAGGGGTAGAACTTGATAGGTCTTACACCTTTGGTGCATTAGAACCACCCTGGATAAGGGTCTCGGGAGACCCGGGTTCAGACCTGGGGCAACCATACTTGGTGTCGTTTTATATTGAAATAGTCAATTATTTTTTTTGGCACGTTTTATGCCATCGCTGATGGTTACACTGGGTGGGTTCAACTCTTGTTATAGGTATGAACCAACCACACTTACATAATTGCAAGCCTGCCCTCTTGCTATGTCATGTTTCCAGCATCTGTCATGTTTGGAGTTTTGTGAAAAGGTGGCTAGTGTTTGAGTTCATCATGAGTTGGACCATATTTTTGTGCTTCACCTACATGGATATCACTCTATCTTAGCCGGGGTCACCTTTGCACTGACACCTGAAACTGTCTCATTAGCAACCGGCATACTGAACGTTGGAGAACAGTGGCACAGGAAACAGAAGGTTGATCGGTAGCATTATGAGCCTTACATTAAGGCCAGTTTCTTGAGGCAGCTCCAAAGAGTCTTTCCATTCTGATATTTGAAAGATGAATATGCTCCACTCATGAAGTTGATCATGAAATATTTCAGCTGTGAGGTGAGGTTCTCTCGTTTATATGCCTATCACATCAGGTTGCTCATGCACTTTACCAGGGTACGGATGATGAACATCCCATATTTCATTTGTAGGAACATAGAGAGGATGAACACCTTCACGCAGCACAAGACCCCTCAGCAACAACTTAACAATGTTTATCACTTTTCTCTTATTAAGATTTTGGTGGTTCATCAGCTGGGATTGCAGGGCATTACTTGGGATGACTTCATCTCCCGTGACCTCTTCAGCACTTCACAGGTATTATTAGAGGTTGAACATGAGATAGGTGGTCCTTCTCATCAGTATGAGTGCCATGGGACCACTACTATTCCAGTATTCATCACCTATCAGAGAGGTAGTAGACATTTGTTTGCAGCAGCAAAGCGATTGTTATCTCCACCCGGGGTGGAAGGGGCCTCGCTTCCAACATCGGCAACATAGGTACAGGACAAGGGCAAGAAGCCCATGCATGATGAGGGTCCATCAAGTGAACGAGAGGCTGACTTCATCCTCATTCATGATGATGATACAGATGTGGAGAGTGCCAAACTTAGGAGGACCATCCAAGAGCAGCAAATGGAGATCCAAGACTTGTCACTCAATTTGGAGAGGGATAAGTGGATTATCAGTATTTGGAGTAGAGAAACAAATAGCTCAAAGACTAGCATGATATCATGGAGCTGCAAAACATCCGCGAGAATCACCAAGCTACCCAACAAAGGAGGATTGAGCTCACTCCATTGGAGCAAGAGATTAACAATGACCGAGAGTATTGGCTCGAGTGTATCAACATCCACATTGAGAGACTGTTAGAGAAGGCCAACGAGGACAAAACCATATTGAGGCGGATGGTTTATCACTACAGGGCACGGAATATGAGTTCAAAGGCTCAGATAAGGAGTTTGAAGGCGAAATTGGGGAGAGCGGCAAAGAGACAAAAGAGGAAAAAAGAGCAAGATCAACTTCGAATATTGGCTAAAGCCTCTATGGCCCAACATATCACTTCATAGAGAACCTCCAGCCCAAATTTCAAAAAATTTGGGAAAGTTTTGGTCACTTGACAAAATTTTGGGCACAAAACAGGGTTTTTCTCCCTGTGTGCCGCGCCACTGGCGCGTTGTTTAGTATTGGGAGCTCCAAATCAAGAATGGTTTGCAAAACATAATGACTGATGGTGCATGGGAAAAAATTTTGGGCAAGTTTTGAGTCCCTAGGAGGTCAAAAACACTCAAACAATGACATGTCTGCCCCTATTTTGACACACAGGAAGCAGCCTTGGGAGATTGAAGTTTTGGAGGGGCAAATGAGCACCAAATTCAGAAAATCCACTTGGGTTGGAAAGTAGACAGGTAGGGATTTCTAATAAGCACACTTGGGCATAATTTGGACTTTAGCAGGTACCTGAAAATCGCCTCCAAAGTGGCGCGGTGCATATAGCTTTGGGCACGGCGCATATAGACCAAAAGGCCAAAATCACTTCTGCTTTGCGACATTTTGATTCACGACTTTCTCCAAGTGGGCCCGCTCACTTACACTACATTTTTCTTGGCACCTAAGGCAAATTTTAAAGAGTGTTTTCACTAAAGGTTGGCTTCTATCCAAGTGGCGAAGGAAGGCGAGAAGTCACCCAAGCCATTTGTCATTTTTGTAACGATGCTCCTGTAACTAATGGCTGGCTTCCATTTCTAGTTTGTAATGATTTGAAAAACTCCCCAGCTATGGGTCGTTCTATTTCCCAATGGCATAGTCCATTTATTGTATGCAAAACTATTTGCAAAAGTTTGGTTGTAATTTCTGGGAGACTGTGGGAGATAAACTCAGTTCTTCATTGTATATTTTGACAGAGAATTAATGAAAGGCAGCGGCTCTGTTTCATGAGATTCATGTGGTGTGAGTGTAGCAAAGGTGTTCTCTTTATGTTTCATATGTATTTCATTATGTTTCACAGTTCATTCATATTCGTTTCCATTGAAATTTTCTAAGTAAGATAAGGTAGAATTCATGTTTATTGCTCTGTCTGTGGGAAAGTTTCACGTCATGTGTTCTTCTTCTCTTGAAAAGGATTCATGTGTTTATGCCCTTTTCACCCTCCTAAACAATCTTTCCATTCCGCATTATTTCAAATTTAATTGCTAGACTTTCCGCCTGTTTTGCCTCACAGAATAATCTGTGCCTTTGTGTTAAATTCTCTGCTCATATTGTTTGTTGGTCCCATACATCCCAGAAACTCATTCATTTATCAAAAATTGCCTCTTGTATCCATATTTATTTACCTAGCCTAAAATAAATATTCACTGTAAGTCATCTCAGACCATATCATTTATTTATTCACTGAGCGTGACATGGAGAGAGCCCTCTCCTATTCTAGTAGGGCTAGCTACCAGACTGAGCGTGGTTTGTGGTTACCCTGAATTTTGCCTTCCTTCAGCCTAAGGCAGATTTAGGTGCTAACATAGTGGCAACTCCGCTGGGGAACAAAATGGTTTTCTTGAAGATTGTTTTGCCTCAGTACATCTATCAAGCTCAGATCTGATGGTTGATGGTGAACAACGATCAGACATAAGAAGAAGGCTGAATTCATTCACCTAGAAACTCCATGCACTGAAAGATCCAACAACTGGTGCTTCATGGTGACTTCACTGCAGAGGGATCAATAGCTTTGATATTTTTTAAAATGGAGCGGATTGCAAGAAGATACGCTCCCATGAGCCAAGATCACATTCCAGGCTTTCCAAATAAGATTCTGAAAGTATATTGGTCAAGGAATTTGCCTACGTTTAAAGATGATAGTAGGAAGGATGCTACTTTACATCTAGTTAGATTTCACATTCATATTCGCAAGTTGAAAGTTGATTTTCCTGAAGATTGCCTGATGAAGATATTCCTGGCCACTCTGGAAGGTGAAGCCCAATCTTGGTATGAAATTTTGCCTGTTGCTTGTATTTACTGTCTAAAGGATTTTCATGCCCTGTTCATTGAAAGATATAAAGACTCTTATCCATCATTAAATCTAGTTCATGACTATTGCAAACATGCTTCTACTTTTATTGAAAGACTTGAAAAATACTATGAGGATGATAATTTTATGGATGATGAGATCATGGAAGCCTTTTACGATAATCCATTTCAGCAACATGAAGAGAAACTAGAGGAGTCCCATCAAGATGCTCAGGAAACTTTGCAGTAGAATCAAGATCTTTGTACGGTGGAAAATGAAGGAATTTTGCATCCTGACAATCAACACGAATTACATGAAATAGATCAGCAGGTTGAAGAGTTCCATATGGCTGAAAGTGATGAAATAAAAAGTGTTGTTTCAGATTTGTCCATAGAAGAAGACAGCATGCAGAGAAATCAAGTTTCAAATTTAGAATGTGATAATGTTAAGACAACCATTTCAGGTGTAGATTCAGATTGTGATGACCAAGAAAACCTTGTACTAAGTCCCATGAAAGAGAACTCTGCTGCTGAAATCATCT
>APFE031498640.1:89971-103981 GCA_000404065.3 Pinus taeda
GGATCCAAATGTTCTCATGTCATCAGAACACAGTCTTCATGAAGAGGTAATCCAGTCAGCTCATGAACAACAAGATGAGATCTTTGCTCAAGCAAGTGAAAAAGTTCCTCTCGATGAATTTATGGTAGATGATAGAAATGTTATTGTTAGGTTTCAAGAAACATCTGAAGTTTCTTTTCTCATGATTGATGAATGTGATGAATGTAATGAGAATCTAGCTATCATATCGTACGAAAATAACCTACCATATATTCAAATGTCAGAAGATCAGACCATTTAGGATTCCCTTTCAGACTCTTCCTCATATGTCTCATGTTTTGAAATGTTCTTTAAAGAGGAAATCTGCTCATCTATTTGTTTAGAATTTTTTGAAGACCAGGAACATACTCTTATTTATGAAAAAGATCAACATCACAAGAAAAGGACACCTTGTTTCTTCAGTAGGAGGAAAATCTTCATGTTTTTTAGGATCCAATGGCAGATTTGTTGCAGTCAGCAGTGAAGGTGATTATTGCATTATTCAGTGATGAAGGAAATCATGGTCAATTATGCTTTTGGAAGCCCAGTTACCAGTATCTGTTGTTGACTAGAAGATCTAATCAGGACAATCAATCAAGGAGGCATCTACTTGATTGGTTACATTGGAAGACACATTACACATGATTGTACATATTGCATTAGTACGCAGGTGGCTGTCATCATGATTTGAAACCCTCGAATCTTGATGGACTGCTACCATTGAAACAAGTTTTGTAAGTTTTTGTTTTAGTTAAGTCAGTCATGAGTCATTTCCTTTTGCATTGAGTCAGTTTTTCAGTCATGTTGGTTTCATAATTAATGTCGATTTAAGTCAAGTTCCAATCAATAAATGTGTCAAATTCTTGTGTTGTTTGTCAAAATAATGACTCCATAGCCCAATGGACAAAAGGCACTGTCTAGCTCTTCCAGAGATCTGTTGTTCTTGGCACATCCAAGGAGCTACCATCCCTAATTGGAGCCAATGTTAGAGTCGGTCTTGTTAGTCCTCCGTCAAAGTTCAAAACTCTTTCTGCATTTCATTTTTAGGTGTTTCACTCCATTCACTCAGCTGCATTCCGCTAGAGGCATGCCATAATCTAACATAAGGCTCTTGTTAGTTCATTCCCCTCATGTCCTGTACCTACTGGCTTAGGTATTTTCATCAAAGTTATTAAAATCCATGACAGTCAATGTTTGATCTTTTAATGGACAAGACTCAGTTCAGTCATTAGGTCTAGGGTTTGCAAATTGTTGTTCTCAAAGTGCTTCAATAATACTTGCAGGCCAGAGGGAGGCCCTTCCAAAGTGGTGATTCAAAGATTTTCATCGTCATGTTGATAGATTACGACTGTTATTCAAAACTCTATTTTGAAGAAAAGTCAAACAGTGTGTCATTTGTGATAATTTTCAAAAAGGTTTCCGGTTGATCTCTTCAGGCGCATTCATGGTTTCCTTGGCTAAATGCCATGTCAACTACCCCTACAAAAAACAAAGTGCCAAAAATTTCATCATTTTAGCTAAAAATTCAAAGGGAAAGGTAAAATACAGAGTTGCATTAAATCAGGGAAAAAGTGCCAAAATAAAACATTAGCAAAGTGGGTTTTGAAGAAACAAAAATCAAACCCATGACTCCAAATGTCTTTATAAAGGATTCCCACAAGAAACAAAGTCATTGTGTAAACCAAGGATAGAGAGAAACATTGCAAAGTGATTGGGAGAAGCAAGCACACATTTTAGGTGAGTTTGGAGGAGTTGGCAAGGGTGTGGCGCTCAGACAGAGGAGCGCGACACACATAGAGAGCGCGACGCACAGAGCGCGACCTCATAGTGTTGAAACAACACGGGCGCGGCACACACACAGAGCGCGGCACACTGGGTTTGCTGCACGGTGCACACCCACAAAGGCCTGAATTTGTGCCAAATTTGCAACAAATTGCCTTGAATCCCTTCCAATTGCCAGGTAGGGTCTAAATCTTGGTTTCTCATGAAATTTTTGTGAACATGATGGTGGTTTATGGCCGTGTATAGTTGCAATAAAAACGCATAAACCATACCACTTGAAATCATCAAAACCATTGTTGATAGGGTTGCAAACTTGTTGTGTTGATGCTAATGCTCCTCTTTCACCTCTCATTTTTCCCCTTCTTTCCACTGTTCCCTTCCCCCCATCCCATTTTTCCCTATTTTACCTACCCTAAAACAATACTAAACCCCTATTCCCTATCCCCTCCACTGATTTGTCAACTATAAAACCCCAAAACACTACCTTATAAAATCCCCAAACCCTCCTACATATCCCTAAACAAAATTTCTCCCCATAACCCCTAATCCCATCATATTATTCCCCTTCCTAACAGTCCCTTTTGCATTGTTCCCCTTGGTGGAAGAGTTCATAACAACACATAGTTTCATACCATCATCAAAGGGCAGTCAAAGCACAGTACACATACAACAGTCATAACAACACATAGTTTCATACCATCATCAAAGGGCAGTCAAAGCACAGTACACATACAACAGTCATGGAATTTGAGCATTCATCGGAGTATGAGATGGAAACCCAAAGTGATTCATCCTTGGAAGAACAGGCTCCCTGGAGACATCACAAAAGTGACAAACATGTTAGGGATGAACCAACCACACTAACATAATTGTAGGCCTACCCTCTTGCTATGTCATGTTTCCAGCATCTGTCATGTTTGGAGTTTTGTGAAAAGGTGGCTACTGTTTGAGTTCATCATGAGTTGGCCCATCTTTATGTGCTTCACCTACATGGAGATCACTCTATCTTAGCCGGGGTCACCTTCACATTGACACCTGAAACTGTCTCATTAGCAACCGGCATACTGAACGTTGGAGAACAGTGGCACAAGAAACAAAAGGTTGATCGACAGCATTATGAGCCTTACATTAAGGAAAATTTCTTGAGGTAGCTCCAAAGAGTCTTTCCATTCCGATATTTTAAAGATGAATATGCTCCACTCATGAAGTTGATCATGAAATATTTCAGCCATGAGGGGAGGTTCTGTCGTTTATATGCCTATCACATCAGGTTGCTCATGCACTTTACCAGGGTACGGATGATGAACACCCCATATTTCATTTGCAGGAACATAAAGAGGATGAAGACCTTCATGCAGCACAAGACCCCTCAGCAACAACTTAACAGTGTTTATCACTTTGCTCTTATTAAGATTTTGGTGGTTCATCAGGTGATTGCAGGGCATTACTTGGGATGACTTCATCTCCTGTGACCTCTTCAACACTTCACAGGTATTATCAGAGGTTGAACATGAGATAGGTGGTCCTTCTCATCAGTATGAGCACTATGAGACCACTACTATGCTAGTATTCATCACCTATCAGAGAGGCAGTAGACATTTGTTTGCAGCAACAAAGCGAGTGTTATCTCCACCCACGGTGGAAGGGGCCTCGCTTCCAACATCGGAAACACAGGTACAGGACAAGGGCAAGAAGCCCATGCATGATGAGGGGCCGTCAGGTGAACAAGAGGCCGACTTCATCCTCATTCATGATGATGATACAAATGTGGAGAGTGTCAAACTTAGGAGGACCATCCAGGAGTAGCAAACGGAGATCCAAGACTTGTCACTCAATTTGGAGAGGGCTAAGTGGATTATCAGGTATTTGGAGTAGAGGAACAAATAGCTCGAATACCAGCATGAGATCATGGAGCTGCAAAACATCCGCGAGAATCACCAAGCTGCCCAACATAGGAGGATTGAGCTCACTCCATTGGAGCAAGAGATTAACAATGACCGAGAGTATTGGCTCGAGCGTATCAACATCCACCTTGAGAGACTGTTAGAGAAGGCCAACAAGGAAAAAACCATATTGAGGTGGATGGTTTATCACTATAGGGCACGGAATATGAGTTCAAAGGCTCGGATAAGGAGTTTGAAGGCGAAATTGGGGAGAGCGGCAAAGAGACAAAAGAGGAAAAAAGAGCAAGATCAGCTTCGAATCTTGGTTGAAGCCCCTGTGGCCCAGCATAGCACTTCATAGAGAACCTCCAGCCCAAATTTCAAAAAATTTGGGGCAATTTGGTCACTTGACAAATTTTTGGGCACAAAACAAGGTTTTTCTCCCTGTGCACCACGCCACTGGCGTGACGCTTAGGATTGGGAGCTCCAAATCAAGAATGGTTTGCATTTTTGGATTCAACATGAAAAATCATGACTGTTGGTGCATGGCCAAAAAGTTTGGGCAAGTTTTGAGTCCCCGGGAGGTCAAAAACACTCAAAACATGACCTCTCTACCCCTATTTTGACACACAGGAAGCAGTCTTGGGAGATTGAAGTTTTGGAGGGACAAATGAGAACCAAATTCAAAAATTCCACTTGGGTTGGAAAGTAGATAGGTAGGGATTTCTAACAAGCACACTTGGGTATAATTTGGACTTTAGAAAGTACCTAAAGATCGCCTCCAAAGTGGTGTGGCGCATATAGCTTTGGGCGCAGCGCATATAGACCAAAAGGCCAAAATCACTTCTGCTCCACGACATTTCGATTCGAAACTTTCTCCAAGTGGGCCCGCTCATTTACACTACCTTTTTCTTGGCACCTAAGGCAAATTTTAAAGAGTATTTTCACTAAAGGTTGGCTTCTATCCAAGTGGCAAAGGAAGGCGAGCAGTCACCCAAGCCATTTGTCATTTTTGTAACGCTGCACCTGTAACTAATGGTTGGCTTTCCATTTCTAGTTTCTAATGATTTGAAAAACTCCCCAGCTGTGGGTCATTCTATTTCCCAATGGCATAGTCTATTTATTGTATGCAAAACTATTTGCAAAAGGTTGGTTGTAATTTCTGGGTGACTATGGGAGAGAAACTCAGTTCTTCATTATATATTTTGACAGAGAATTAATGAAAGGCGCCGACTTTGGTTCATGAGATTCATGTGGTGTGAGTGTAGCAAAGGTGTTCTCTTTATGTTTCGTATGTATTTCATTATGTTTCACAGTTCATTCATATTCATTTCCAGTGAAATTTTCTAAGTAAGATAAGGTAGAATTCATGTTTATTGCTCTGCCTGTGGGAAAGTTTCATGTTATGTGTTCTTATTCTATTGAAAAGGATTCATGTGTTTATGCCCTTTTCACCCTCCTAAACAATCTTTCCATTCCGCATTATTTCAAATTTAATTGCTAGAATTTCTGCCTGTCTTGCCTCACAGAATAATCTGTGCCTTTGTGTTAAATTCTCTGCTCATATTGTTCATTGGTCCCATACATCCCAGAAACTCAGTCATTTATCAAAAATTGCCTCTTGTATCCATATTTATTTACCTAGCCTAAAATCAATATTCATTGTAAGTCATCTCAAACATTATCGTTTATTTACTGAGCGTGACACGGAGAGACCCCTCTCCTGTTCTAGTAGGGCTAGCCACCAGACTGAGCGTGGTTTGTGGTTACCTTGAATATTGCCTTCTTTCAGCCTAAGGCAGATTTAGGTGCTAACAACCTCAAAGGTGAAAAATGTCACCTCCTTAAGAAACTGGCAGCTGATGACTAGGCACCATGTGGCACATTTTGATTTGTCAATACCATGACTAGGTGGTTGATATCATGCTAACATCACCTACCATGTGTCATCTCCTGATTGGCCCCCAGCTAACCATACCACCAAGTCATCATACTGACATCAACATCCATATAGATGACATCAACATTTGTACTGCTAACATGAGCGACACATGTCCTCTTATGGGTTCCTTCCTGCAAATATTTTAGTTGTTTCACAAAAACTTCACCGGGCAGTAAATTTCTCATATGATGTCAGATTGAGGTGTCATTCACGTTGTTGGATTATTAATGACAATAAATTCCATTTGATATTGGTTTCATTGCATTTTGAGTACTTTGGATTTTTTTTTCGTTTTAGGATCCTCCTGGAAAAGTCCTCCCCACTAATGAGCTTTTGGGCCACCAAAAGCCTTATCAATCAATTGGAAAGAAAGGGAATTGATCCCTCACTTTCTCCTTTTCAATCCAATGTTCCTTACTTGGATGCATCCCTTTGAAACCAATACGAAGGTACTCCATTTCTTCCTGTCGTGAAGTACTAATTCTCCTGTCAAGAATGATATCTTCAGATAGATTTTCCAAGTATTCAAGTGAAAAACTATCCATTGCAGGAACCTATCCAACCTCTTTGATGTCCATGATCAAAGGAGGCTCATAAAGCTTAAAGTTTTCAACGTTCACCACTGAGTACATATGCATGTATGCTTGGAAATCAAGGTGAAAAGCATTATCTCCAATCTTCTCTAATATGGTGAAAGGACCACATCATATTGGTCTCAAATTCTTTCCTTTCCCTTTCATTTTGTATTTGTTGATGTGGAGCCACACCCTATCTCCAACCTAAAATTGGTGATTAACCTGGTGCTTGTCATGTCAAGCCTTGTAATGAGCTTGACTTTTCTCCAATTTCTCCTGCTCTACTTGGTAAATCATTTGAATCTGTTGAATGAACTTTCGTGCCTTGTCCCTGTCATTTTTCTCACTTGAATATTCATCTCTCTCAAAGACCATGTCTAAAGGATCCTTTTTAAAATATCCAAATAATGTCTCCAATAGTGAGCTATGAGTGAATGAATGAAAATCCCTGTTCTACGCATGTTTTACATAAGGAAGTTGCATGTCCCACAACTTGGGATGCTTTCCACAATACACCCGGAGTAAATGTATCACTATACAGTTGACAACCTTTGTTTTCCCACAGGCTTGTGGATGAAATGGTGTACTCCTCTTCAGCTTGGCGTCCATCATTATCCATAAATGAGTCTAGAAATACCCAAGGAAATCATAGTCCTAATTAGACACAATGGATGTGGGAAACCCAAAGTGGACCCCTACAAATTGGAAGAAGAGATGAGAAGTCGGCTCTATATTGATATGATTTTTACAAGGCATTAAAACACACATTTTACTAAATTGATCCAAAATGACATACAAATAGTCATGAACTCTCCCAGATAAAGTAAAACCACCAACAAAATCCATTAACACACTTTCCCATAGATAACTAGGAATAGGGAGTGGTGTGTAGAGCAAAAATTTTCTATTAGTGGGCTTACTAACTGAACACAACACACATCCCTTTACATATCTTGTTATAATGTTTTTCATGTGAGGCAAATAACATAACCTCTACAAATGACACAAATTTTTCTCTACACTCAAATGACTTGATACAAGATAGGTATGTGCCTCTTTGATTACATGTATAACTTCACTGGTGGGGATACAAAGTTTGCCAAGGTTGTACAACAATTTTGCCTACAAATGGTAATTTTCTAACTGCAATCGATGAGTTAGTTTTGCATAAATATCCTTAAAATATTCATCAACAACATACTCTTCAACATAAATTTCAAAATATAATGAAGAATTTTGCAAAACAATAGATTTAATAATAGGACGAGAGAGCATATCTTCCACTTTGTTGCTAGTGCCATTCTTGTACTTTATTACCAGATGAAACTTCTGAAGAAACCCCATCCAACTAAAATGACGTGCATATTGAAGATTTGTTTGCAACTGGAGGTACTGCAAGGGCTGATGATCTATGTGAATGATGATCTCCTTGCCAATCAAATAATGCTTCCACTTCTTCACACTTTGGACCAAGGCCTACAACTCCTTTTCATATGTGGGATAGTTCACAACAGCTTCGGAGAATGTCTCTGAATGGTAACATACAAGTTTCCCCCGCTACATCAACATGGCTCCCATTGCATATCCACTAGCATATGTCTCAATTTCAAAAGGTTGTTGGAGGTCAGGCAAGGATAAAACTGGTGCGCTATTGATCCTATCTTTCAATGTATCAAAGGGTTTTCTTTTTTTTTTTCATCCCCACTGAAAGGTTTTTTTCACACTCATCAAAGCAAGCAAGAGAGATGCAATGACGGAGAAGTTGGAAATGAACCTTCTCCAGTATTTTACTGCACCCAAAAATCTAAGAACCTATGTAACATTGGTGGGTTTAGGCCACTTTATAATCAAATCAAATTTAGAAGGATCTATTTTTAATTGTCCACCTCCAACAATATGACCCAAGTAAACCAAATAGGTCTTACCAAATTCACACTTAGACATTTTGACATACAATTTTTCTTTTTGCAAAACATCAAACATATTTTTAACATGATTCACATGGTCTTCCCAGGTTTTACTAAAAATAAGAATGTCATCAAGATACATAAGTACAAAATAATCAAGAAAAGGTCTGAAAATTCATCGCCCTCATGAATGTGGTTGGAGCATTGCACAGTCTAAATGGAATTACTAGTCATTCAAAAAAGCCTTGTTTTTTCTTGAATGCAGTCACATTCTTTTTTGCAATGCTCACCAGATGATAGCCACTGTGCAAGTCTAGTTTTGTGAAATAGATAACATTTTTCAATTGGTTTAATAAATCATCATTTCAAGGGAGAGGGTACCAATTATTCACTTTTATTTTGTTGAGTGCCATGTATTCCACGCACATCCTCCATGTGTCATCCTTCTTTGGCACCAACATGATGGGTGAGCCGAATGAAGAAGAACTTGGCCTTATGACTCATTGGTTTAGAAACTCTTACACTTTATTGTAGGTATTAATGCACTGGTGGTTGTAGACAAAAAAACCCTCTTGGGTCTTCTGAGACCCAAGGTAGACAAAATTAGGTGACCTGCAACTATTCAAGAGAACCCGCAGAGGGTGAAGAGAAGAGTTACCTCTCAATCTCTAGTGTAGTTTTGCTGAATATCTCTGGGTGGAAAAGGGAGGACCGCTTCACCTGATCCTAGAAGAGAACCTGCACATAGACAAGACAAGAAGTAACCTTCACAACATATACATATTGATGATTAAAACATTAACTTACAGGAATATATAAAACTAGCATGCATCTAAGAGAACAATCAATCTTGAATTCGCATCAACATATACAGAAAAGAAGTTTCAACATCATCAAGTAGACAGAACAAGAATAGATCTATATTATAATATGAGAGAAGAAAGATTACAACCATGGTTGCTGAATCAAGTCTTCCCTTAGCTCCTTGGCTCCTTTCCCTCTCTCTCTCAACTCTTCGACAACATAGCAATAATTATCTCAAAATTCTGGTCCTTGTTACAATGGCCAAGACTCTAATTTATACATGAGGAGAGGCTCTCTCCTTGCCAATTTTTTCATGATTTCCAATGAGGCAAAAGCTTGGATGCTTCCTTTCTTTCTTTATATTTCCATTCCCATGAAACTCTGTTCGGATTATCATTGTCCTTAGTTAGGATTGAGGTGGATATTTCTTTCTTTTCGAGCTGACACTTGAGTGAAAAGCGAAGTGTCAGTCAATCAACTCACGCTTTGACCTCCAGAATCTCATAAATATCTAGTAACACTTCCCTTTAGGAAAAGAATAGTGTTAACATAGGGACTAACACCTTTTTCTAAGTCATGGGAAGCATTATAGCTCATTTTTTTTGTTTATGGGGTGTATTACCCTGGAAAATGGGCCTGCAACTTAGTGTTTTCTTTGAGTCAAAGTGTCCTCCTCTGAGTTGATGACGAGGTCATTTTTTTAAAATAGATGCCCTGTAAAGTGTGAGGTAAGAGATAGAGATGATGGTTGAAATAATTTATATAAGAGAGAGAGAGAGAGGATTAGAGCTTAGAAACTATAGGATACCTAAAAACAACAACCTATGTCATAAATATATAAACATGTCCTGAGTTGAGCATTCCCATGATCAATAGTTGTATCAGAGTGATTCTCAGAAGAGGTATGACTATCATGTTGACTGATAGGAACAATTTGGAAGTTGTGTCATAATATGATCAATCTGAAGAGTTGTATCTGAAAACAATATTCACAACTTGGGAGAGGAAAAAAGGTTGAGTGATGTAAGCCTCTACCCAAGGCCTTGGTCACCACTTCTCTAAATGACATATTTCTACACATGTGAAAAAAGGACTTGAATTCAAACATGTGAGAAATTTTTTTATTACCAATCAATGATTAAAACTATTAACAGACATGAGGATGCCCACCAATAATGATGATGGTCTCCAAGATGTTCAGTACAAACTAGTGAGTGTGAAAATTTTGTTGTCATCAAACACTCATAGAATCGTTCTACTGGGAACCAATAGTGAAAACCCCCAATCAAACGCATGATAAATTTCCATTAAGGACTGCAAGTTCCAAGGTATTGATATGTTTCTAGATCTGCTTCGTAGATAGGATGTTGAAGTCGATAGGAAGAGATCTGTCTAAGGTATGCAATAAGGTGTTCTACATCAATTAACATGAAACAGGACAAGAATGATTTTTTTGGAGATAGATTAGAACAATGAGTCAAATAGATAGAGGGAAATATTATGAATATGATGGTATGGTTGATACATGTAGATAGGATATGAATCCCTTGAACAATAGAAGGCACGACATCAAGGTTACCAGTCATCTTAGACTCATGAACACCAAAGAGTGTTAGGATACAAGGATGAAGGAACATCATACTATGAAGGCTAAACTCATAGGATGGTAAGGTTTGGCGAGAAGCTGAAAAAGAGGTATTTTGAGGGGGTACCATGTTCAATGGATTGACAGCTACCAAAAGATCCTTCATAATATAGATATTGAACCAATGTTTTGTCTAATTTTTCCCATCTAATTAAGTTTAATAAGTCCATATGGGTAAAATTAGTCATCCATTCATGTTTAGAGAGTTTGAAAAGATTGTAAAGACAACTCCAAGGGGTACTTTTGTCATGGTTGATAGCTAGGTGCGATAAAGGGTTAATAGTATACCTACCACCATTATTTTTTCGTAAGTTAGTCCATTGAGTCCAGATAAAGTGATAAACCTATGCTAAAATAGACTTCTACCACATTTTGTTATGAGTATGAGGAGACAAGGTGAACTTCATATTCTTCATGAAATTTTAATGAGTCAGACAAAGAAGAACTCTATATATATTTTTTCAATTTAAGGAGCAAGAAAAGGAGATAAAAATAATTACTAACGTCTTCTTCGTAGAATTTTTACGAGCCTAAAGATGATAACTCGAGGGTTTTTTTTTGTTCAAGAGTGAGAAAAAGTCCCAAAAACGAATGTGCTCATATCTTCTTCGTAGGGGTTTTATGACCCTGAAGAAGGTAACTCAGGGGTTTTTCAGTTCAAGAGTGAGAAAAAGTCCTAGAAAAGAGTGTGTTCATATCTTCTTTGTAGGAGTTTTATGAGCTCGAAGAATGTAACTTAAGGGTTTTTTAGTTTAAGAGTCACAAAAAAGTCACAAAAAAAGAATGCGCTCATCCAGAGTCAAACTTGGTCAAATCTACATAAATACACTAAAAGATCATCATAGCATTAGTAAAATTTGATAGAATAGTGATATGGTGCATGTTTAAACAAGATAGGAATGAATAGCTTCAATTTCAATGACTAGCTAAAGTGATTCATACCTCCAGAGTGACTATAAGAAGGGTGAAAGGCCCTCATTTTCACTATTTGAAGTTTGTGAGATTTCTCTAGAGAGAAAAAGGAGAAAAACATTCCTGAGCGATTATGATCAATCCAGGTGACTATTTGATTTCCATCAGTTCAAGGTAGGTGGTGTGATCCTTGTCCTACATTTAAATACTTAATTCATGTTTATTGCTCATGAATTTAGTGTTTTTGGGGAAGCCCTAGGTGGCTTTGCTAACTAACGTGGTCACCCAAGTCCTGGGGCGTGTTAAAAGCTCTTCCCATGAAGGGGAAGGGAATTAGCACACCCTTTGGGCATAGGAGGGCCACATTAGCTAACCTAGCACAAGGATAGCTTGGTTTTTTTGATTTCCCAAGGTTTTCTGCCAGCTAGGAACTAATCTAAGGGTTGTGTTATGTAGGGATCATGGTTACAAGATGTGCCTCTAGAGAGAAAGAGATCATGATGCTGAGGAACTATAAATGTTGAATGATTCAGCATGTTTGACAACTTTGAGATAATGTGGGCTACTAATGTATGCTAGAATTAACATGATGAAAAGTCAGGAGAATCCCTTGAGTTGGATTATCCAATGGTGGGATGAACAACAGGGATTGTCCATGATTGGGGACCATGAGATCTTTATCACGCGAGACAAAATATATTTCCTCACTGGTTTATCATGCAAAGGTGCATGAGTAAACATGACAAGAGGGAGAGCCAATTCGAGGACCACTGTGGAGTTGATCTGAACATATTGCAATGAATGCAGTTGGACAGTGAGAAACATAATTTTAATAGAACGGATAAGAACAAGACCAATGAGGTCTATTCTATGGATGATCATGTGCCTGGGAAGGTCTAAGAGTCAACATGTGGCTACAAAGGCCCAATTTTTATTGGCATGGGATTTCTTGTAGTTGTAAGTATTTAACTAGTGTGAGGGAGTCCACTATTAGGTGAAAGTAGAGTTGACAACATGTAAGGTTTGATCCCAAAGAGAGTTTGGATACGTCACTTTATTCATATCCTTCATACTAGAGAGGGTGCCTTTAATGAGGCCTCACATGAGTCTTGGTATAGCCGATCCTAGGGAGCCTAGATAGGAATGATGGGCATCCCTATCACCTCGTACAAGAGGGATGCTGATTAGACATTTCTTTGAGGATGACTTCTTTGACTGGCTCATTGGAAAGATCCTGATGATTAAGGATTATCCATATGTTAGCATGAACTATAAAAGGAATCCAAAATTGATATTTCCACCTAGCGCTCAGTGGGGGCCACTAGGTAAGAGGATAGATCAAAGTGAAAAGTGTTTTTTGTCTTTTGAAGTTTATGTGATTTTTTACTATTTATGGGTGAAAAAAATTGACATTAAGAATTTGCTTGGGATAGATGTGGCACTGGTTCATCCTGTAGGTATGCCTTTCCATGCTAGATGAGGTGATCAACTACATGGGGCTGGAGCAGTAGTAGAGGGTGCGACAGCCGCCAAAGAGGGAGATTACGCATAGAGTCTATGTGAGGTTGCTAGGAACCTCGAAGGTTTGAGCATTGGTGTGTCGTATCTTCCCATGAGAGAGATACCTATCCACATGTAGCGACACATAATGGGTATTACAAAGAAGTTTTTGGTGTCTCCGAGGAGGTTAGCTAGAGCAGTGATTTGTTACCATGAGAAATAGGAGTATAGTATGGCCAGTGGGTGTCAGAGCAAGGCTTAATAGAGCTATTTTTGTTTTTAAAACAACCAAGTTTTGGGAATATTTCATGTAAAAAGACTGGATACTATATATCTATCTATCTATATATATATATATATATATATATATATATATATATATATATATATATATATACACACACACATAAATATTTTTTTTTGATTTAATGGTGTATGTGTTCTGTGATTTTTGTAAATTTTTACTATGAAAAAATTACACTCATGCATGTAACTATAGAGAATGTGACAAATGCCAATCTAATACATAATTTTCCGATGAATTAGCTAATGCATTAGATTCTCTAGGAATGTGTTCAAAAGTAATAAACTTGAATTGATGTTCTAAAAGTCATACCCTTAAAATGTAATGTAACAATATTGGATTGTGAATGTGATAATGATTAGTCAATTGCATAAAAACAAGCTAAGAGTCTAACCTGACTACCAGATTGGAGATGTCATGAGATGTAGCTTCAGTAAGGAGTTCGATAATGGATATGTACTCGACAATATTATTGGTGGTAGAACCAAGAAAACTCCTCTAAAACTAAGTAGTCTTGACTCAAGTGTATAAAGAACCCAAGAAGTTTGTTATGAAACCAGCTCAAGAAAAGATAGAAAAGATAGATCAACACCTTAGAATTCACCCTCTTAGAGGGGGCAACCTCCTTTACATTACATAAATGAACAATTCTTGGATGATACAAATGACAAAACCTCCTTTCTATATATAGGAGCCTAAGGAGTCACAATATAACCCAGCCGACCTAATAATAATAAT
>APFE031498640.1:105753-121339 GCA_000404065.3 Pinus taeda
TGTTTTAGTTGGGAATTCTTACAGAGGTATAAGCGATCTTTGTACCATAACGAATCATTTTTCCAGATAAATGTATCAGACGTACTGGAATCTTGTTGTAACTTTCCAATAAGTGCCCACACTTCTTCTTCATTCTTCCATTCCTCCCTTGCTTCGTTTATCCAATCTCGTTGGATAATAGAAATGGCGCACAACAATGCTTCCACATCCTCATCCTTTCTTGAGAGTGCATCTGCCGCCACATTTTGCTTCCCTTTTTTGTAGATGATTTCAAAGTCATAACCCAACATCTTTGTGACCCACTTTTGTTGCTCTTCAGAGGATAATCTTTGTTCTAAAAAGTATTTAAGGCTATCATGATCGTTTTTACCTTGAAGTGTCTTCCCATTAGGTAGGGTCGCCATTTCTTAAGTGCATGTAGTATTGCCAACATTTCCTTCTCATAAATAGCTTTGTGTAGAAACTTTCCCTTGATTGGACGACTTTCAAAAGCAATGGGTCTTTCATCTTACATTAGAACAACACCAATTCCATTTCCTGAAGCATCACATTCCACAATAAAGGTTTTTGTGAAGTCCGGTGTAGCTAAGACCGGTGCTTGGCACATTACCTCTTTAAGATGTTCAAAGGCCTTTGTTGCTTCCGAAGTCCATGAAAATGCATATTTCTTCAATAATGTTGTTAGAGGTGCTGCTATCTCCCATAATTCTTAACAAACTTGCAATAATACCCTATCAACCCGAGAAATCCTCGCAGATGCTTTATGGACGTGGGGATTTTCCATTCCTTAATGGCTTTAATGTTGCTAGGGCCTACCTTAACTCCTTCATGAGATACAATATGACCCAGATATTCCACCTCTTGTACTCTAAAGAAACATTTGGATCTTTTTGCATATAATTGTTTCTCCTCAATAGTTGTAGCACCCTGTCAACATGTTCAACATGATCCTTCCAAGACTTACTGTAGATTAGTATATCATCAAAAAATACTAACACAAATTTTCTAAGGAAGGGTTTGAAAATGGAATTCATCAAACCTTGAAATGTAGAAAGTGCATTGGTAAGGCCAAAAGGCATGACCAAAAATTCATAATGACCCTCATGAGTTCTAAATGTTTTTTCGAAATGTCTTCAATCTTCATTATGATTTGATGATATCCTGAACGAAGATCAAACTTGGTGAAGTAAATTGATCATGCAATTCATCCAATAATTCATCAATGACAGGAATGGAAAACTTATCTTTAATAGTGAGCTTGTTGAGCTCCCTATAATCGGACACATGCACCATGATCCATCCTTCTTGTGCACCAATACTACTGGAGTAGAGAAAGCACTTTGACTCGGTTGAACTATACCAGCCTCTAGCATTTCTGCAACCATACGCTAAATTTCACTCTTTGGACATAGGGATATCTGTACGGCCTGATGTTTGGAGGAACACTTCCTGGAATCAGATGAATAGCATGATCATGATCACAAACAAGTGGGAGACCTCTAGGAGTCTCAATACCTTGGAATGATTATCCAAGACTATTTGGAGATCTGGAGAAATAGATGATTCCAAAGTGGAAACATCTAGCGAACATAATTGTGCAATTACACCTCTTTGTTCCGTTTTTAGAAGCTTTGTCATACCATTAGCGCTGATTATCTTTCCTAGTTTCCCTGCAATACCCCTTAATACAACTTCCTTTCCTTCCATAGAAAATTTCATGAAAAGTTCTTGAAAATTAAAAGCTATTGTATCCAAGGATTGTAGCCATTGGACTCCTAGTACAACATCAGCACCTCCCATTGGAATGGAAAGAATTGGGCTAGTCAATACATATTCTCCCATGGATAGATTGACATTATGGCATTCTCCAGAGAAATTTATTGTTCCTCCATTTGCAATCATCACTTGACACTCTGGTGCTGGATATAGGAAGCAATTCAATTCTTTTGCTACCTTACAATGAATAAAATTGTGGGTACTTCCTGAATCAATCACACTATTACCTTTTTCTTCTTGATTTGTCCTTCTATCTTGATGGTTTGAGGAGTGGTAATTCCCACCAATGCATTACAAGATATCGTCGGATTCATTTATTCTTCATCTAGGCTTTGTTCCTGGAGTATATCCTCTTCTTTTGACCTGTCTTGCTCCTTTTCTTCTTCCTCTTCACAATCTATGTAGAATAATTTCTTCTCAGCACACTTATGACCTTTAGTGTATTTGCTATCACAACTGTAACAAAGCCTTTTGCTCTTTTTTCTTCCAATTGTTGTGTTGTTAACCTTATAGGTTGTGGAAGACTAGGGACAACAGTTCCATCTTTATAGTTGTGAGTGGTATGCTTCTTGTTTGCCATAATTTTGCTTTCCATTTTTCTTGCTAACCTGAATGCCTTCTCTAATGAATCAGGTTCCCAAAGGCGAACATCATGTTGGATATTATCCTTTAAAGACCCTATGAACACATCAATCCTATGCTCCTCTGGAATATCTTTTACCCTTATGTTCAATTTTTGGAACTCCTCAATGTGCTCCATTATTGAACCCTTTTGTTTGAGACTTATCAATTGGCTAAAAAAGTGTTGCTTTTTGTATCCTCATAATGTGCCATTAATTCTTCCATAAAAATTGCCCAAGTGATAAATTGTTTACGAGAGCAAAGCCATTGATACCATACAAACTGATTTGGTTCCAAATATAAAGTTGCCATACGTACCTTTTGTGTGTTTTGCACATTATTGAGATCGAAAAATTGCTCCATCTGTAATATCCATGTTGCGAGATCCTTGCCATCAAACTTCCTCATATCGATTTTTGGAATATGGTGGGTCTTCGATCCCACATTAGAGTCTATGGAATCATGATTAACATTTATTTTGGTCTCATTATGAGTTTCCTTTACTACTCTTTCACCTTTAGTGACCATTTCTTGTAGCAACTTATTCATATTTATCTTCAATTCGTCCATGTCTGTCTTCAAATATGTATTCAAATCGTCCATGTCTGTCTTCAAATCTGTCTTCAAATCATCCATGTCTGTCTTCAAATTTGTCTTCCAATCATCCATCTTAGCTTCCACACCCTTTATCTTAGATTCCATGCATTTATCTTAGCTTCTGTTACTTTTGTGAGGCTGACATTCTTTGCATTGGTCTTGTAATTTTGATATATCATGTAGCATTTCTTCCTCTTCTTCATGATTCATGCTAGAGCTTTCAGGTTCCTTACTAGGTGTTTGCATTTTATTTCCTCGGGGCATCAGTTACCGATAATAATGCTCTACTAGCCCTTTGAATTCCTTCAAAATAAATCTTCAAACCATTCTTAAGCAAAAATTTAAAAAAATCTACACACTTTTTTTTCTTTGTAGGAGCTTGTTATTGCCTCTGATGTATCTCTATACTTTCAAAACATCCAACTCTTAAATTTCAACCTGTGGTAGCCCTCTATGTCCTCTTTCCAATGCCACTATTCTGACCCCAATTGGATTCTCCAATGAAGTGTTATGCCAAATCTCCCTCAGTGACCAGATTATATACCTTTTCAGAAGAGCGAACTTGTATGAAGTGCCACGTGTCACTATTTTGACCTTTTCCTCTGAAACATATATACAAGAAACTACAGTCTGTCCTCTTTCTATACCTTCTTACGAAATTTCAATCTTATGCTCAAAGAGAAAGTTATGACGATTTTCCCCAGGTCACTTGTTTTGAATGTAATTCAGGATTTTGCAAAAGGACCAACTTCCTCAGATCCTATCTCCAAAATTATAGCGCAAAAAGCTTTGACATTCGGACCCGAGATTCAGCACGATGTCTTCTTAAATGGGTTTTTTTTTCAACTTCTGAAACATCACAGAAAAAACGTTATAGCGAAAATCCCACGATGACCTGTTTGGAGCAGCGAAACCCTAGAATCCAAAGCTCTGATACCAAATGTTATGAAACCAGCTCAAGAAAAGATAGAAAAGATAGATCAATGCCTTAGAATTCAGCCTCTTCAAGGGGCAACTCCTTTACATTACATAAATGAACAATTCTTAGATGATACAAATGACAAAACCTCCTTTCTATATATAGGAGTCTAAGAGTCACAGTATAACCCAGCCGACCTAATAATAATAATATAAAGCCACAAAAATAACAATAGAGGGATTCTATGGGGCACAGTAATAACAATATGGGTGCAATAGGGGCACGACAATATTAATAAGGGGTACAAATACCATAGTAATGGGGTAATCACTAGTATTATAGGGACCCAACAAAGTTGATGCAATGTGCCATGTGTGACGACTAGTACCATCCATATCCGACGTATGGTAAGGGTGATGAAGAAATTTTTGTAATGAGAGACGTGCATGAGACAAATACCCATTTAAAAGCCAAAAATATTCAGACACACCAAAAGAAGAAAAACGTATATACATAAAATTACAAATTAGATTCCCAGTAGAACATTAGGCGAAATAAGTTTTTAGATAGAGCCTGTTATGGGGCTCGGCGAGTGGGATTCCATCGTAGTCTTGAAGTTCATAGGTGCCTTTTGAAAGAACCTTAGTAATGAAATATGGACTAACCCATAATGGTTGAAGTATTCCTGCCCCCAAGAGATCATGTTTCTGATCATAAAGTAAGACAAGGTCACCCTCTTGGTAAGATCAAAGCTTGACATGATTATTGTATTGAGCTTTCACTCATTGCTTATGTGCTTTGAAAGCTAGTGTGGCATCTCAACGAGTATCATCCAATTGATTTAGTGACAGCAAATGCTCTTCTTCGGCAGTAGTGTCGGGCAGGATTTTAACAACTAGTTTGAGGGAGGGAATCTGACACTTGATAGGAAGAACTACTTCCAGGTTGTAGGCAAGCTAAAATGGCATGAATCCAATAGTATTTTTTATTAACTTTTGGTATGCCTAAAGAGTATGATATAAAATTTGATTCCGATGGTTTTTATTATTTCCCACTAAAGAGTGGATTATGGTCTTGAGGACAGCATTAACGACTTCCACATGGCCATTGGCTTGTGGGTAGTAGGAGGAAGAATGTTCTTTCTGAAAACCAAGAAAATATGTTAAATCAGACATCATATGGTTCTAAAAGTTAGAGCCATGGCTTGTAACAATAGTGGGGCTGATATGAGTACCTATTTCAAGGCATAAAATGATCATTGAGATTGATCATCCCACAAGTATGGTACTCCTTTCTTGAGTAGGTGCATAAAGGATTTCATTAATTCAACATAATTCACAATGAAATGACGTAAGATGTTTGCCTTCCCCTACAAACATTGGAGTTTTAGGATGGATTGTGGTGTGGGCACTTGAGTAATCACATTTAACTTATCAATATCAAATTGTATCACATGTTTAGAGACAATGAAATCAAGCAGACGTTTAGATTCAGCAAAAAATACGCACTTATGTGGACTCAGTCAGATATTATAGAACTTAGACCTAAGAAAGATTTCTCGAAGATGAACTAGGTGTTGGGCGCGTTTCTTGGAATGAGCCAGAAGATCATCTAAGTAAGCTTGAAAAATACGCCAGATATCATGAAATGCATAGTCCATAGCCCTTTGAAAGGTTGCACCTACATTCTGGAGACCAAATAGGAGCTTCCAATACGTAAATGTGGCCCAAGGAAAGTTGAAGGTATTTTTGTGTTGTTTAGTAGGTTTTATAGCAATCTAGTTATACCTTGAGAATCCATCCATGAAGGAGACAGATTCACAACCAGTGCAATCATCGATTATTTGGTCAATGAATGAAGTTGGATAGTTTTCTTTTGGACATGCAGCATTCAAATCATGGTAGTAGACAGAGACATGGATGGTATCTTATTTTGTGTCTATTGGAACCATATTAGGAACCCATTCAGTCAAGGGAATGGGGTAGATGAAAACATCACTTAGTAATTTTTCAACTTAATCTCGATATCTGTTGTTTTGCAAGGGTGGACATGTCGAATTCTTTGCTAGATAGGCCTAGAATTATCATAGATCTTGATCTCATTCTCGAAAATATAAGAATCTATGCCATGCATTTCCTCGTAAGACCAAGCGAAAACATCGTGAAATTCCTTGAAAATGTAGGTGAAGGCCGTAATTTCCTCAAGACTGCAGTCAGCTCCAATCTGAATGTTTTCCACGATGCTTGTTTTGACCGAGATATAAATGAGCATATCTTTGAAATATTTCCCAAGTTACCTTTGGAATCCATAGTTTGGATAGTCGTATAGGCCTAAGGAATAATCTCAGGTGGGTCAAAAGGCAGGATTTTGTAGAGATGTGACATCCAAATCAGATATCAAAGCGTGATGATGATAATTTTCCCAAGGTAACTCTTCTAAAGACATGATTTCTTGAATAGCTTCATCCAAAGGTAGGAATTCATTGAGGAGATTGTTAGAAGGAGAGGTGATGGGAGAAGAAGTGGTACCATTGGTCATAACCGAAGAAGCCGAAGAATGAGACACATATTGAATGGATTGATAAACCAATTTAGTTGCCGAAAGTAGCATTTGTTTTCCATAAGAGTAAATGTCTGAAGGGGCTGGGAGGATCTAGGGATTGGTAGGGTCATGAGGAATGGTAGAGACCATAGAAACCATGTTTGGAGCCTCAAGTGTTGGGGGAGGAAAAAACTCCAAAAGGGAGGAACCCTTCAAAAGACCGGTACCTACACTAACCTAAGAGTTAGGTATACCACCCACTAAGGGCATGACGCCACTAGGTAATGGGGAGTAATTTGGGTTACATAAGAATAGTTGATCCACTGTAACTATTTCCCCATCCAAATGGAAGAGGATGAGTTGGAAGACCGAAGAAACAATGGCACTCATGGACTAAGTCCAACTACGACCCAAAATAATATTATAGTCGATATGACAATCTAAGACTTTAATATCAATCATTATCATTTTTCCACTTAGAGTGATGGGGTAACTATCAAGGTATACTTTTGGGATGAAAGTGTGGCCATTGAATGTTTTGAGGGAATTCGATGGCGGTGTAAGAGTGGGAGAACCTGGGATGAGCCAAAATGAAGTGGATGTTACACAGGTTGAAGCACCTTCACCAATGATCATTCGATCGATATCTCTACCTTTCGATATAACCTTCACCTAAAAAGAATTTGGTGGGAAAGGTAAGGCTTACTTTTTTCCATGTCAAAAATTTCTAGTGTGGAATCATGAGGGTAAATTCCACCAACTGTTGAAAGAAAAGCTTTTGATTGTGCTAGACAATTTTGTAATACTTTGAGGGAAAACATAGTTGACAGTGATTGCACCTAATATTCTACAATACTATAGTTTTTGGTAGCATGTGTAGAGGTATCGTGTGTCATGCGATGAAGTTTCCCTTTGTGGGGATGGATCACAGGGTCAACGACAAGCCTTTCGATATAAAGATCATTAGACGATGGTGGATTCGAACTCGAGTTAGTGTCCACAGTGTCAGTGACTGGAGTTCCATAATTTTTGGCTCGTGATTTTAGTTCAATCATTTCAAAGGTGTAAACAGTTGATGATCCTTCACTGGAGGAAGGAGGATGTGAATTGTCATTGCCGCCTTGCATGGGTTTTGGTGGGTTTGAGATACGGTGTTGTTGTTGTTAAGTAGGGAAAGGATTGTTTAGGACTACAGGGGTTCATCCAGTGTCTTTTTGAGAAAGAAGGTCTGCACATTCTTGAATGCCAAGACATTTTTAAGTTATCTAGTACTTCGAACAGATATTGCAAGGGAATTTGACAATTTTTTCCTTCTCGATATCAGCTTTGGCAACACCTTTCTATTTGGGGTTGTTCTACGTGGAAGGATACTCCTCAAAAGGAGAGGTATTTTCCTTATTCTTATTGACATGTTCTTATCGTCGGGATTTTTTGTAGACTGCACAAAGTTTATCACAACCTTTGGAAGAGAAGTTGATTGGGAAGTAGGAGTGGTATTGACAGATAACTAGGTAGCTTTCCTGCTAATTTGTTTTACAACAACCCTAGAGGTAGCACATATGAGGCCTTCAACATGTACACTGGGTTGCTGAGTAGAGAGAGCATTGGAAGTTCAAGGGGCATTGCGGATTACATAATAGAGTGTGCCAGACTGAGAGTAGATAATATATAAATGTTGGGCATGAATAGTGAATTGGTCTTCCTTGACTGCACCATCTAGGGCAACGTCTTTGGAAATTTGGGGAAGAAGTGACTTGCAAAACCAATCTACTAACAAGTAATCCATAATCAGAGCTTTGACAAACCTCCACCCACATCTCCATTCATGGATATGATTAGAGATCTAGGTAGAGATGTCTTGGCATAGAGTAGTGAAGAGTTCCATTTCGGTTTCATAGCGGATAGGAAGTTTGAAGTGATTTAAGAATTCCATTGCCAGGGCACCAAAGGTATTAACTGACATGCACGGTAACTCAATGTACCACTTGGAAGAATTTACAATGAGAGTGTGGGGGAAGAGTCTAAGCCTAAATGTGTCATCAACCATGGAGTTTGATACACACTGTATATGGTAGATGGTGACATGCGTAGCCTGATCATCCCCTTGTTTCCCTGCAAATTTCAGAATGTCGGTATGTATCTTATGCAGGATTGGAGGAAAATGAAAGTTGTGATTGATGGGATCATTAGTCAACTTATATAGATCAGGGATACAAATGTTTCCAAAAAAGGAAAAGGTGTAGGTGCCCCCAAGTCTAACCAAGGTGAAGCTAGATGACTTGAAGGACCAATGTCCCCCCATTAAATTTGTTCCAACAAGATACATGGGATTTATCAGATAATAACCTCCTGGTTGTGGTGGTACAGTCATATAAGAGTACGGTCCATATGGGATATCAGGCGTGGGGGGGGGGGAGGCAATACGAGTTGCCCCAAGTGTAAGAAGTACCCCCTTAACTCAATTGTGGTTGAGGAGGGGGTGACCATATGGATGTAGCAGGACTGGGTTGAGGGATACTGCTAGCCACATAGTTTGCAGTAGGCACATGACTGACATTAGAATAGTGTCCACTTGGAGGAGGTAAGTAAATCAGTGAAGAACCAAGTTTTCCTATAGGAGGAAGGGGAACAATGATGCCCTCGACTGGTATATGCATGTGGAGAACATTACCCCCAGGCATCTAAACCTGGGGGTTATAACTTAGCAATGGGTTCCAACCAAAAGGGTTAATGAAGGCATCCATGCTAACAATACTACTAAGAGCGATAGCTAGTGGTTCAAGAGTCGACACAAAAGGGGTGGAGACCAGTATGTGTTGGATTCCACTCATAACTGGTGTAACTAGCTTTCTCAAACTAGGCATAGTCTGAATAACAAGATGACCAATCAGTTGTGTAGTACTGATCATAGGTGAGGGAAGTGACAATGCAGTGAAATTGTCCACAAATGACCATGAACCATTAGTTTTCGCAATAATATTGTATGTGGGTATTGATGAAGACATGATAGGTACAGGTTCTACCTAAACCAACTTTCGTCCAATAGGATCGGTGAGGGGAGGATTGTAAGAAAGTACAACTCCTTCGTGTAAAAAGTCCTTAGGTAGTATGGTGCCATGGGAAGAGTTATGTGATTCAGTGTTGGACACTAGAGATTGATTTCCCAAAGAGGGAGAATCCGACTCACCAAGGCTCGATAGGTCCACCAAAGTCAATGGAGGAAGACCTCATTGTCGTCTAGATAAATAATGAGGGTTGAATGTATCCATGGTGATAGATATATTTTATCAAAAAAATTTAAAGTGATATTTGTTATAGTCTCAGTGTCAACAATCAAACACCTAAAACTAAAAAAATACTCTAAAGGAAATCAGTAAGTAGCCAAGGAACATAACTCTATTTGATAACCACCACTAGTTGGAGAAGAAATCTAGTATCACAGTGGACAAAATAGAGAGTCGATCAAATGTACAATTACGATTACTCCTGACCTTCACCCGAAGCTCGATAAAAAGGGGCTAAAAACTCTCTTGAAGATGAGAACCCTCCCAAAAAACAAAATATAGAGTAGGTTCATCTGTTTAGGTACCAAGGAAGCCTGCCCTAGTCACCTTGTGTTTGTCTCTAAAAAGTATGGCCACAAAGGTCACCTCAAGTCACAGACACCACAAGGGGGGTCATGGTCATATGAAATACACTGTGTGGACAAGATACCTAAGTCCCTAGCTCAGATCCGATATCCTCGAGGGGATCCCCAGTACACATCATATCCATTAGAAATGTAATTGAAGGTGGGCTACCTTCTCTCACACTCTGATGTTGTCTCACATTTAACTCCTTTGTGAGGGGAGCAGTCCTGGATTATATTTGCAATAATATTTTACTCTCATTAATGACACTAGTCTTAGTTTTGTGATCTTAGGTAGTTTACTCACCATTGCCTTGCCCAAAACCCTAGCTTAAACTAATTTCTGTGTAAGCTCAAAAAAAATTTTGTTGATTACTTTTATTAAGCGTTAATTTTATGTGAACTTGTATTAATGTCTCGAGAGGCGGGGTTGATGTATGGAGTTCAATGAGACTCTAACTTGAACCATGCAAGAGAAATGATTTAATTTTTTCATTCAATGAAAGAGAGGTTCTTACAAGGAGAGATTATACATCATTTCAGTAATACACATCAAAATTCAGTAAAAACACATACGCAAAATGCAGATATACAATGCTCTAACAACTAACTCAATATAATCAGAAACAAAATAGATAAAATAGAAATCTAAAGTAATTTTTTTATTTCATTTTCTTAAAATCAAATGCAATTAAGCTATTCTCTAAAAATAAAAACGACCATGCAAGCAATAAAGAAAGCAAACTTCACAATTGCATATCCCAAGGCCAAATCCAGGCAAGCTATCAACCTAAGAATCCATAGAAGAGGGTGGATGCTAAGATATTAATTTAGTAGCACTTCTCAGAAGGAAAATCAAAGTGTTAGCAACAAGACTAACTCTCTATGCCATACAATGTGGAGCGTTATAGCACTCTGTATTGCATAAGGAAGTGTGTTATAGAGAAAAATAGTGCCAAATATGGTCCAGTTAGGGTCTGATCAAACTTTTTGAGTAGCATAAGAGGTTGGGAACCACACAAGGTGATCAAAATATGAATCCAGAAGAGAAGGAAGGTCTGGATAGAAAGAGAGATCTAGGAACAAGGAGAGAAAAGTTGGGAACTAAGATCTTTCCCCATCATAGTTTCCAGTTCTATTGTCGGGATTAATGCATGGGTGGTTGTAGATAGAAAAACCCTCTCAGGTCTCCCAGAACCCAAGGCAAACAAAATTAGGTGACCTGAAATTGTTCTAAGCTACATTCATATATTCATGTAATCTAGAATCTTAAAAGTAAAAGAGATGAGTTACCTCTCAATCTCTAGTGCAGTTTCATCTGAGATCTCAGTGTGGCAAAGGGAGGATAGCTTCACCCACTCCTAGAAGAGAACCTGCACATAGACAAGACAATAAGTAGCCTTCATAGCATATACATCTTGACGATTAAAGAATTAACATATAGGAATATATAAAACTAGCATGCATCTAAGAGAAGCATCAATCTCGAATTCGCATCAAAATATATAAAAAATAATTTTCAACATCATCAAGTAGACAGAATAGGAGCATATCATTATTATCAGATGAGAGAAGAATGATTACAACCATGGTTTCTAAATCAATTCTTCCCTTAGCTCCTTGTATCCTTTCCCTCTCCTCTCTCAACTCTTTGATAGCATAACAATATGTTTCCTAGCTTTATTTCTCTTTCCCTTCCCATGAATCTCTGTTAGGATTAAAAATTTCCTTAGTTAGGACTGGGTTGGATGTTTCTTGCTTTTCGAGTTGACATTTGAGTGAAAAGAAAGATGTTAGTCAATTAACTTGCACTTTGACCTCCAGAATCTCATAAATATCCATTAATGCTTCCCTTTAGGTAAAACATGGCGTTAACCTAGGGACAAACTCCTTTTTCTGAGTCATGAGAAGCATTATAACTCTTTTTTTTTTTTTTTCTAGGGTGCATTGTCGTGGAAAATGGGCTTGCAAATTAGTGTTTTCTTCCAGTCAAAGTGTCCTTCTCCTTTGAGATGATGAGGAGGTCATTTTGTGTATAACACACTTGTTTCTTTATCTCCTCCTTCAATGGCTAACAATCTTTACATACCAATATTTGGTAAAGGATCATCATGTTGCAAGTGAATTTCATGTTGGATCTCACACTTTGGAGGCAACCCACTTGGTTCTTGAAAACCCTCATAATAGTTAGAAACAATTTCATACAATTTTTTCATGAGTGGAATCACAAACTTGGAAAGCTTCACATATCTCTACATCTTTTTCTCTCAAAACCATGAGCATGAACCCTTTGTTTTAATTGATCAATATTTTCATCTGGCCTGCACTTACAAGACTTGCACTAATCTTGGCATGATGAGCCATAACAATGTATTCCACCTCATATTTCACGAGATGGTACTTCTTTTCATGTATAAAGAAAATTTCTTTCCTTTCATACAAATAAGGACTCCCCAATACAATGTCATAGATATCCAAAGGTACAACATCAAGATTAGCCTCATCTACAAGTTTGGATTTAATCACAAATCGAGCCCTACATTATTTGGTTACATGCAATTTTTCTTTGTCACACACCCAACCAAGAGGCTAGGGTTTTTTATGAGGCTTGGTCTCTGACCCTAATTTCTTAACCAAGGATTCTAAAACCAAATTTACTTGAGAGCTTGGAGCAAACAAGGTTTCCACTTTAGTATGTTTCATCAAAACTCTAATATCAAACAATTAAGTCCTCTTTCGTTCATTAACAAGAGACTCATTTAAAGAACTTGTACTTGCATGCATTTTAGAATTTGCATTAGCATGAAGAGAAAGGTTACCTTGTATGCCCATTGTTGTTATCCGTATCTCATCATCGAAGTCAGGTCCAAGGTCTTGTTGCATGGTTTCCATCGCCTTTTGTTTTTCCTTTCCACCAAATTTTGTTGGTTTTAGTTCTGATGAAACCCCAACAATGTTCATCATCATGGCCTTCCTTCTTGTAATTTTCTCCTTCTTATTTCTTGTCCTTTCCCTTTCCTTTTCCTTTGAACTTTCCATTATGAGGTTTGAAAGATGATTTCTTGGGATAATCCTCATTGTCATTCTTGCCCATGCTTTCAAGGTGAATGGCATTCACACTAGCCACATCAATGATAGTAGGCTCAAACAACAAAAAAGAGTTCTTGGTATAACTATGTAAAGCGCCAGTATACTTTGTTACAGTTTCTGGTGAATCAAGTGGAATGCACAAATTTAAAGCTTGTTTTCTAAACTCTTTTATGAATCTTCGCGCATTCTGACCCTTCCCTTGTCTTAAATATTTCCATTCCATTAAATCATTTTTTTGATAGACCAAAAGATGGAGTTTATATTTTAATGCAAAAACAAAATTGGACGAAGAGGAAAGGAGATTACCAAAATTTTTGCTACCTTTGTGGAGCTTGCTCTCCCACCAGACAAGAGTGGCGTCCCTCAGATGAAGAAATGCTAATTAGGTCTTGGCATCATCTTCATCGATCTATCGAATTGGAAATAGACCTCAATTTGTCTAATCCAATTGTTTAATTTTTCTTCATTACATTATCTATTATATTTGGGCAAATCAAACTTTACATCAAGCTTTAAAAATGGCTTCTTAGATACATTCCTATGATACCTGTTAGAATGATGAGATTAGGAGGAAGAAGAATTGTCATTGGAAGATGGAGAGGGAGGTTCAAGAGGTTCTTCTACTTCTCCTCGATTAACCAAGGCATGATCATCTCGCTCTTTCTTCTCCAACTTCGTCATTGTCTTCTCATATTTTGTAAACAATTTGTCCACTTTTTATGTCATGGTGAAGAAGATATTGTGATAATTTCACTCTTCTTATAATCAAACTTCCTCATCTTCCATGTTTTGTCATTGTCTTACACACCTTGCTTCAGGATCAAAGGATTTGAGTTTTCCTTCACCTCTTTGAAGCTTGTTCTTGGTTAGCATTCACTTTAATTTGCATCAAGAAGACCTGTTGTGATACCAAAATTGATATAGATATTTTACTTCAAGGATGCATACAAAAATCCATTTAAAGGAGCATGTAACCATATGAAGAATACACATAAAAGAAGTCGAAATGAAAAGTATGTAGGAATTTACAAGGTAAGTTCCTTAGACAGAACACCAAAGGACACCACTCACAAACAGATCATAGATCAATACACCAGTATTTTTGACGTGGTTAAAACCCTCAAAGAGGAAAACAGTGCACGACCTGAGCCAACGCGACCACTTCAGGCAATTTATTAATAAAAGAATGAAATTTTACATAAGCTTCTCTCATGAATAGTTAGCCTACAAATGACCCTTCATGCTCTTTAAATAGAGATCATGGACCAATCGGGTGCTAAGCCACGAATCAAGTGTCGATAATACCGAGGAGAGAATGAACCGTCGGATCACTACATATCATGACCGTCAGATTGTAAGTTACAAAAGTACATAGTAAAGAAACACACTTTACCTAACTCTACACTAGACCAAGTTATACTTAACTATTTCCTATGTGTCAGAATATCCTAACATCCTCCCTTAAGAACAACTTGGGATAGGACTGAAGGATTTACAAATATGACACAATAGAAGAAGGAAGGAGGCACTAAAGCCTATCCCCCCTTAGTGACAACTTTCTAAACTCCAACCATAAATCGAAGTTTAGTAAACTTCACCTCTGTGAGGGCCTTTGTGAAGATGTCTGCAACTTGATCATCGGTTGAACAATATTGTACTTTAAGAACATGGTTGTGAATGAGATTTCCGATGAAGTGCATGTGCAGTTCAATGTGTTTGCTACGCTGATGTTGGACTGGATCTTTGCATAGTTGAATGGCACTTTGATTATCACATGAAAGTGTAGTTGGATGCTGCTGCTGAAAGCCAAACTCTGACATGATCTGATGAAGCCACAAGGCTTCCTTAATAGATTCTACAGCACCACGATACTCTGCTTCTGCTAAAGAAAGAGAAATGGCACCTTGTTTCTTGCAAGCCCATGTAATAGGTCCTAAACCAAGAGTGAACACACAACTTGTAGTAGACTTCCGATCATCACGGTCACCAGCCCAATCGGAATCAGTGAAACCAACCAATAGAGGAGATGCTTCGGCACTATAATGAATCCCAAACTGAACTGTACCTCAAACATAACAAAGTATTCTTTTAGTTGCTTTCCAATGACTTTCATGTGGGTTTTGCATAAACCGAGCAACAAGGCTAACAACAAAGGAAAGGTCAGAACGAGTATGGATTAGATACAAAAGTTTGCCTACAAGTTGACGATATAAGGTAGCATCAACTTCAGGGGAAGTACAAGTGATTGAAAGTTTAGCTCCAGACTGAAAGGGAGAAGGTGTTGGCTTACATTTTTCCATGTGAAAATGGCGTAGAAGATCACAAGCATACTTGGACTGGGAAAGGGAAATACCTTCCTTGGATTGCAAGACTTGAAGACCAAGAAAATAATGCAAGTGTCCTAAGTCTGTCAT
>APFE031498646.1:7913-23955 GCA_000404065.3 Pinus taeda
TAAGCTAACAACTGATTATTGGCTACCAAATACATTGAAGAAACTAAATCTTTCCAAGTCAAGGAGGATATAATACTCGCAAAGTATCCTTCATCAACCATACATTAATAGACATTTGTGGAATTAAGTCTAACCCTTATTTGGAAAGGTGCAACAAAAGGAAGATGAGGCTTGACAAGATTATCCTAATCAAAGGAGACACTCCTAGAACTTGGAGGGGGTACATTCGAAGAGACCAGAATTCCCCCTAGACCAAAAGACTTTGTTCTAGAAATCAAGAAGACTATTTTGTTAGGCACTTCACCCCCCAGAAGAGGAGTGGAATTAGTGAGGGATTGCACTCACTCAACCACTTCATTAACCAATGGTTGACGAGACTATTGAGAAACCATAACAGATTCACAATTAGAATAACCTTTAGACTCAGACAATATCCTTTGTACCACTGGGATACTAGGGCACAAATGAGTAAGCTTGTCTCCCTTAGGTTTAAATATTATATGCCTAGGTTTCTAATCAACATCCATTCCACAACCATGACTAGCATTGGTTGGTGGAGAGTCCCCAACATGACTCACAAATGTTAGTGACTCTTTCCCACAAGAGATAGAACTTGTGCCCCCATCCCTACTCACAGAAGCTAATAAGTCAACATAAATATGAATCATAGAGGTAGGTGACCCATTGCTAGTATGACTTGCAGTGACTAGTCTTATACTCCCAGCATGACTTGTAGTGGCTGAAAACTCATCTCCAACATGACTTGCAGTGGTTGGTGTTGATTCATGGATATAGCTATTCTTCTTATTCTTCTTCCTCTTTCTCTTCTTTTTAGATCTCTTATTACAAGAGGGACGAGAAAGAGGAATCCCATATTTCTCTTTTGAAGAAGATGAAAAATTAACACCCATTTGATGCCCTTTAAATAAATAATTCATCTTAGAAGCTTCAAGAACATTTGGAATATTTGGAGTGGACCACAGCCAAACTAGTAGTCCAACATTCAATCCAGGAATATTCAAAGTGACCATCAAGGGGGTACCAACGTTTCCAAAGAAAGGAAAAGCATAAGGATCCCCTTTTGAAAGGGTACCTTGGTTTGCCTCCGTAGGAATATTGGCCATACCCAACTTATACGCAGATTCTTCCCTTATGGGATTGTACAAATGACTTTCCAGGAAAGAGAGATGCATAATCAAAGCTTTTTCCTTTCAGGAGGCAACTCCACAACTTTCAAAAGAAATATCAAAAGCCTTTCAAGACCAGTGGAGTGGTTGGCCAGTCACTCAGAATGTAAGGTCCAAAAGTGACCAGACAAATCCACCTAAACTAAATACAAAGAGAAAAGGGCACTCCACTATAAAGTCCCTAAATATGCAACCAATCAAACAACCTCCAATTATTTCTGCTCTGTGTTATGAGGATCGAACACCAAAATGTAAGAAAGTGAAATAAGGGACCTTCTTAAGATAGTTTGGGATAATTACAACCTAAGCCTACTAGTGAAGGTAACAGAAACAGTTATGTTGAGCCCCAAACAAAACTTGTTTCCGGTGCAAGTACCCAAACTTCGCAAGGGTACCCTCTAGAAGTACTAATGAATGTAATGCAACATCTACCTTAGGTGTCATGGGATTCCCCTCCGCAACAATCTACGTGTTCCCTAGGAATAATAACTATGGACACCAGTTCGTATCAAAAGTTGGGTGGAACAGTCTCGGGATGAGATCCAACAAATAGGAGAGGGGGTATCTTTCTTCCTTTGTCTTTGCTCTCCCTCATGCTTGACTCCTAGTAGAAAGGAGCTTTCTTGGTCTTTCTAACAACACTAGATTTCACTCATTATTCAACATTTATGTTTAACAGTTTGAGTGGCCTTGGAGAGTTAGCTCTCCACTCACGTATTCCAAGGCCCTAAAGAGCTAGACTTGTTGATGTAATTAATCACAAATCAAAAAATGTTCTAGTTCTTTTTAATTAAGCACTTGATTTTAAAAGGTTGTTCTTTAGATCATGGGTAAAATTAGAGTGCAACTTGTGGTGTTTTGATGCAAAAGAAGTCAATAGAAACTTAGCTATATGCAAATGCAACTATTTTTCTTCGATGAAAAGATATTTCTATAAGGTTCTACGAATAAACTTGTAAAAGAAAAGAAAAAACTTTTTCAGAAAACATGCTCCACACACTCAAAATCTAACAAAAAGACTAAAATGCCTACAGTGCAAATTAACTTAATGAAAATTATAATTATGGTACAATATTCTATGGGTGCTCATACAATAAGCATTTTTTTCCTTCACAAGATCAATAGGCCAACTTGACTACAAGGAGGGCACAAATTCAATGAAAAGCTTCCCTTGAAATCAAGCAAAACCAATCGAAAAAAGTTCACAATTGCTAAAAAATAATGAAGAAACAAAAAACAAAAAATTGAAAAGAAAAATAAAGGCAAGAACAATGTCTTTGTCTTTTTCTTTTTTAAAGAACCCAAAGAATTTTTTGAGAACACAAAGACTACTTAAATTCCAAGACCAAAAACAAGCATATAGAGTCACAAAATTCATAAGTTATGCACATCATTAATATAATAAAACTTGAAATGACAAAGGACTACATACTTGCATAGATTGATTTGAACAGTGGTATAAAGGACTTCAGCAAACCAAAAGAACATCAAGAAATACTTTCAATATCACCAAAGAGGCACTCAAATACTATGAAAAACAAAATAGGTCAACCAAAAAAGGGAAGCAAAACAAAGCAATCCAAAAGTTGGGTTATAAACAAAACTACAACCAATTCCTTGTTCCACAAAGTTAGAAACAACCAAAAACTTCTACAATAAGCCTTGAACTCAAAGCCTAAACTGAAACTTTACTCAAAAATCAAACCTTGGGTTGACTAGGTTTTTCAATACGAAGAAGATTAGAAACTGAAAACTTGCATGAAAGAAGAGCTTTACTGACAATGAATGACCAGAAAATGGCAAAAACCATGAGGCAACAATATTAAATGGATTTACTATTTTGAAAATTTTATTCAAATAAGGTATATGCGACTGTGAAAATACAAAGAAGTGTGTATACATGAATGAAAGAAAGGAAACTTGCATATATGCGAGTTTCTTTGAAGAAACTAGCATATATACGCTATTGTATATATGAAAATTGTGTACATAAAGCTCAATAAAGAAGAACAAAAAATCTAGGCCTGATCCAAAAGATTAGACTTGATACCCTGGAATAAAATAGGTTAGGGCATTATAAAAGCAAGAAATCAATCAAGAAAGCCTTGATCAAGAAGAAACAACCCAATCTAGGAAAAACTAGAATGTTTTCCCCAATAGAATCGCTAATTTGTTTTAGGTAGAATCACCCTAGGGTCTTGGGTTAGGAACCCCAACAGAGTGAAGGGAATTCGACATAAAGAGACACACAAACAAGTAGTCATAATACTTAAACAGTTAAACTTTGTACATAAGGTCTTATTCGGAGGTCCTATATTTGAAGTCGTTCCCATAGGCTACAAACCCCCTACTTCTTCCTTGCGCTTGAAGACCTGCAATTCATTCAAAAAAAATCATATAAGCCAAAAATAACTCAAAGCATGTTCATGATATTAAGGTTAGATCATATAAGCATGTAAGAAAATAAGCATTAACGTGAGATTTTATAAGCAAATCATGACATAAATTACTGCATAAAGAACATAATCATCAAGGATAAGACATTGCCTCTTTATTAATGTAACCTAAAGAAAATATGAAAGAACTACAACTTGAGTTTTCCACTGGCTCCAAGTGAAACCATCCTTTAGATCTGTCTTTCCCAGACCTCAACAATCCTCCTCCATAATTATACATAAGGATGTCAAGAAGGGATGATGAACATCTCAAGAAGGAAACGGGGGTTTCCTATGACTAGGAGTGCAGAAGGAATAGGGATATCTTTGACTTGATCAGGGATGTAATTGAATATAATATCAATATCTAATCCTTCCTCCTTTAGGCCTTCCCATGGAGATGTATTTATACTTCTCCAAATTAGTTTTTTCAGTTGGGAAATAGTTGAACTACAGTCTATAGTAGATGGGTGTCAGGTCAAACTCATAAAATCTGCCTGAATTAAGGGAAATTATATTTATTTTTATGTTTTAACACATATACCCGGGTTGGTTATAGGTTGACCCGCATTTACACAAGCTTTAGATAGGTCATAATTGTGTATGGGATTTAAAACATTTTTTTTTTAAATGGGCCAAGTCTGGTAGGGATGGTTTTCTCTAGGTGATATCATAGAGCATCAAATATACCAATGGTTGTAAATGGTGCTATAACACATGTTAGCTTCTGTAATTGTAGCCATGAGATTTGAACAACAATCAACACCAATAGACAGGGGTTTTGTGCAAAGGAAAAGAATTTTCTTAGTCAGTTAAGAGTTGACCATTACCTACAAGTGGTGTTGCATGATGCACAATGAACCATCCCGCAACAACATGTCAACAATATTACTATATGCAACAAAAGCATAGAAACAAGCGATAAGACCAAGAGTGACCCTAGTGTAGTAGAAGAGTGGCTCCGATGAAAACAGACCTCACACCTGGTGGATGTAGGAATTCAACAGAATGTTGCAACTTGAAGGGTTTCCTTCTAGTAAACACCCTACCAACGCAACCCAAAAGCCAAAACTCGGAATGAAATGATGGGAGGCTAATGAAAATCCTCAACATCAATTGAGAGACGCAATATTACCCATCAATTTGGGACAATATTAAATAGGGTTTTGACTTCTTGTAGAGCCTCCTCATGCAAAGAAGCAGTGCACAAATGACTCACCCCCCCACCGCGAGTCGGAGTGACTGGTACCCTAACCGGTTTCCAAACAATCCTAACCATTAGATTGTCCCAACTCATATCAACAATGGTAGAGGCACCACGTGTCCCTATTAGGTTGATGACAGCTGGAGGCCAAACGAACATCAAGAAGCTTTTCAATGGATCATTGTTATGCGGTAGCATTAACTTGAAATAATAAAGACTCCAACAATGCATATACATACACACATGGGGGTCTTCATACCAACGTTGACATTACATAACCCGAAATACATATAAATAGATATAAATATATGTTGCACTTTGATACTTTTGTCTATTGTTTGTTCTATTAAATTGAATACAACATAATGGAATAAAAATCGATGGGATAACATTGTGAATTATATTAATGTTAGAATTAACTAATGATTGGTAGAATGTAATTTTATTTTTACTTTGTTATGTGTTGGGGTACCTTAGCATGTTACATTTCTAGTCATTTTTTTCTTTACCAAAATCATGAGCCAAGAAATCCAATATAGATTTGTTTATTCTCTCTTTAGCTAGAGAAACTCTTATAACTCTCTTTACTACTCCATACAATACAAAAAGACTCCCCCTTCTTTGCTTTTCAATTCCTGGAGAATGTTTTCCATCTATGCACTCTTTAATTTCTATAATAAGAATTAGAGTCATTATCTACTTTTATATTTCATTTCTAATAGTATATTGCTTCTTACACAACAAAATTTGAATTCTTGGAAAACATAATGGAGCTAACAATATGAAGGGATACAAGAGGATGTCTTCCTATTTAGTCTTGGTGCATATTTTCATACTACAATCATTCTTTCATATTTGTATGGATCATTTAAGGGTTCAGTTTATTTTTATTCACAACTCTCTTTTTCTTAACTTATATTATTTCCATTAAAATGGCATGAATGAATGATGAGCAAGAGGAGCCTTCCCCATTCCTTTCTTGGTTCCCTAAAAGTAGGAGGTAGTGACATCGAAATAAGGAGTAATTTTGGAGTTAATTAAGTCATTTAACTATACTCTTGATTTAATTTCCATTAATACTAGGAAATAGGATAATTACATAGAAGTTAGGATATGGTTAATTGAAAATAATATTAGAAAGGTATGTCTATTTTAGTATAGGGCTTCTAGAATTTTAATTTAATTATCAATAATTATTACGTGGATGGTAGGGATTTAACCTCAGTTTAATGTTCTACAATATTATTAAAGATTTAGATTTATCTCCAAAGTAGCTATGTCCTTATGTTCTATTAATTAAATTGATTGATTAAAAAAAATTCATATGAAAATGTTTTAGGTATTTTGGGAATACAACATTAACAAACCATGGTATTGTAAAAAAATGTATTTATAGGTTAAGAATATCCATGATAGAGTGGAGGTGAATATTCATGGTTAAGAATTTTGTTACATGGTTTTTTCAACGTATATATGTTTAATTAGTATATTAATTTTTTTTGGGTTAATAATGATAATTTCTATTATTATTATTGAAAATGAAGTAATAATTTGGTTAATTTTTATGATTTTTTAAATCTTATCAATGTGAGATATACCATGACTTAAGTTTATGCCTATTGGCATTGAGAAACCATTTAATTTATATAGATACACTAATTACATAGAAGTTAGGATATGGTTATGACAATCCCTTTGGACCATCTAATGTTTCCCATATTGTAAACTTAGCATGCTAGATGGTCTTTCCCTATGAGCCTTCGAACCTTTCATTAAATTCAAAATTATCATCATTTATATGTCTTTCAAAATAACCATAACAACTACCTCAATATGTGGAACATAACATAGTTTACAATGTTGGAATGTAATTGTAGAAGAGGTGATCATTATTTATGACTAGCACAACCACATTAATAAATGTGGTTGATAAATGTCCATCAGCTCATATGAAGCACATATATCAATTATCAATAATATTAAGAGTTAATGCTATTAATGTTGTTATCAATAATACTAATATAAATATAAGAACCATATTAATAGTAATTTATATTATATTATTATATTATATTAATAATTGTATTATTATATTATTACTATTATATTAATAATCATTTCATAAACAATAATGAAGTAATTACGAAATAAACATTTAATAAAAATCAAACAACAATTTGAATGTCGTTGATACGAAATTCAGCTTTAGACACTCCACTAGAACACAATTATTAAATGCTAGCCTCTTCCAAAACACAATGAGACCAATGAAAAAAGTTGTACCAATTCAAATCCACACGATAATGATCATCACCATTCACTCTTTCCAACCAATCCCTTTCTTGATTCCCTAAAAGTAGGAGGCAGTGACATCAAAATAAGGAGTAATTTTGGAGGTAATTAAGTCATTTAACTATACTCTTGATTTAATTTCCATTAATACTAGGAAATAGGATAATTAAATAGAAGTTAAGATATGGTTAATTGAAAATAATATTAGAAAGGTGTGTCTATTTTGGAATAGGGCTTCTAGAATTATAATTTAATTATCAATAATTATTATGTGGATGGCAAGGATTTAACCTCAATTTAATATTCTACAATGTTCTTAAAGATTTAGATCTATCTCCAAAGTAGCTATGTCCTTATGACCTATTAATTAAATTGATTGATTACAAAAATGTCATATGAAAATATTTTAGGTATTTTGGGAATACAACATTAACAAACCATGGTATTGTAAAACAAAAACAACCTATTTATAGGTTAAGAATATCCTTGATAGAGTGGAGGTGAATATTTATGGTTAAGAATTTTGTTACATGTTTTTTTAAAGGTATATATGTTTAATTCATATATTAATTTCTTTTAGTTAATAATGATAATTATTATTATTATTATTATTTAAAAATGAAGTAATAATTTAGTTAATTTTTATGATTTTTTAAATCTTATCAATGTGAGATATACCATAACTTAATTTTATGCCTATTGGCATTTAGAAACCATTTAATTTATGTAGATATGTTAATTACATAGAAGTTAGGATATGGTTATGACAATCCCTTTAGACCATCTAATGTTTCCCATATTTTAAACTTAGCATGCTAGATGGTTTTTCCCTATGAGCCTTGGAACCTTTCATTAAGTTCAAAATTATCACCATTTATATGTCTTTCAAAATAACCATAACAATTACCTAAATATGTGGAACATAACATAATTTACAATGTTGGAATTTAAGTGTAGAAGAGGTTATCATTATTTATGACTAGCACAACCGCATTAATAAATGTGGTTGAAAAATGTCCATCGGCCCATATGAAGCACATATATCAATTATTGATAATATTAAGAGTTAATGTTATTAATGTTGTTATCAATAATATTAATATAAATATAAGAACCATATTAATAATAATTAATATTATTTAGGGTTTAGGGTATGCGGTTTAGGGTTAAGGCGTTTCGCGGCTAGGGTTTCCTGGGTCGCGGGTTCTCAGCTGACAATCCCGTGACTGCTTCTGCTGCAGCAGCCTGACCTGGTCTGATCGGTGTCCAGCGCGCGTCTTGGTCAACCAACGTTCTTCGGTGGGCAGGTAAGTCAGGGTCCTTGAGTATTCTCCCAAACTGTCATTGTTTTTGTCCACTTGTTGCCGACCTGATTGGAATGGGAGATCCAAGGGGGGGGGAGAGATCCCCTCCTTCCGTAATGTAGTAATAGGAGAAACAAGTTCAGGCGGAGATCCCCAGGCCGGAAAGGAAACCCATTCTCCAGTGATGGGTAACCTATGGCAGAAAAAGATGAGAGGAAAATGCCTTCCTAGGTCTCAAAAACAGCCAAGGTATGTTGTTCCAAACAACAAACTGGAGGATTATAGCTGTTACATGCGTGATCATGCCATAATATGCCGCTTTGTTGGGTATTGGCCTACTGAGCGGGAGCTCTACAGGTGGATTGATCAACGATGGAAACCCAGGGGCCAGGTTGATCTCAAATTAGGTGCCCAAGGTTTCTTTACAGCAATCTTTTCCAACTTGGAAGACAAAAACAAGATTTTCGAGGAGGGACCTTATTTCTTAAACAATGCTGGATTGTTCATGAAATTCTGGGAAGAGAGGTACAACCCAGAAAAGGAAACTATGATGGATGCTCCAGTCTGGGTTAGATTATTTGGGCTCCCTGATGAGTTCTGGGACCCTGAAATCTTGGAGGGGATTGGCAACACGATAGGGAGCTTTGTCAAAACTGCTGAGATCACAAAAAGAGGTAAGTATAATGCTTATGCGAGGATCTGTGTCTACATAAATCTGGCAAAGCCTCTCCCAGACAATGTTGAGGTCGAGTATCATGATTCAGTCTGGAAACAGCCAATTGATTATGAACATATTCCCTTTCGCTGCCGTATATGCCATGAATATGGCCACCTTTATAGGCAATGCCCTCTGAACAAAGACGAAGAGACTAAGAAGAACCAGGCAGCTCATCACCAAAACACGGTAAAGAAGGATGATTCGGAAAGAGGCTTCCAACAGGTAGTTAGGAAGCGAAAACAGAACAAGGAAGGACCGAAAGTCCAAACTCTGAAGAAGTCCAATCAAACAAGCAACCAAAACCCTTTTGAGGTACTGCAAAACGAAAAAGAAGACTACGAAGTAAATCTGGAAGATGATGAAGATCCGGAGAATTCACCCATGGATATCACAGGGGAAGAAAAAGGAAAAGACTTAAAAAACTCAGGCAAGGAAACACTGGAGGAAAAGGAATCAGAAACAGAACAGGCATCTAGGATGGAAGTGGAAAACCCAATAGAAAACGAAGCTGAAGAGGAAAAAATCATGAGAAAGTTACTCCAAGAATGGAAATACCTGGATCACAGATTCATTCCCGAAAAACAAAAACAACTATATAAAGAAGTTTTTCAGAAATACAAAGAGAAAAAAGGAGAGCCCCCAGACAGACCAAATACAAATGAAAATGAGCAGGACAGTGAAGATAAAGGATTGGGCAATTCTGGCAAAATAAACAGGAAACGAGGCCGGAAAACAATGAGCGAGACGATTCAGACAGTGGGAGAGGTTTTGATAAACTCAGGTAAAGTGATACCTCTGTCGGAGGTATTTTTCCCCTCTTACAAAAAGTTTTAAATGATAGTCATCAGTTGGAATATTAGAGGCCTGAATAGCAAAGGTAAACAGAGACATATAAAGGATAAGCTGAAAAAGGAGAAGCCTAGTATTATGATCTTACAGGAAACAAAAATCTTGATAACACAGTTAGCAGAAATTATAGATAAAAGTAATCTCCCATATCAAGTGATTGGGCAAGATGCAATAGGGGCAGCAGGAGGTATTGCACTCTTGTGGAATCCCAATGAAATTATCTTAGACAACTGGTCCTGTATGAATGGATCTATTACTGGCCTAGGTAGGATAGTGGGCACTACTCAACAGGTGATTATTACAGGGGTTTACGGCCCTCCCTCCCCGGGGAGAAGGGAACAGTTCATAAATAGCCTTAAAACTATCCGCAGACTATACCCAGAAGTGGCTTGGATCATCGGTGGAGACTTCAACCTGATTCGATCCTTGGACGAGAAAAAAGGAGGACTTAGAAGGAGAGATCATTTCATGGACAGCTTCAATGACGTGATCGAAGAACTCAGGCTTGTGGATATTCAAAGTATCAATGGAGTCTACACATGGAACAATAGACGGGGTGGCAAAAACCAAATAGCTTCCAGATTGGATAGATTCCTAGTGTTGGAAGCCATCATGAAGTTGGATGTTTTTGTGGAAGCTAAGATCTTACCCTCTTTAGGATCTGACCACTGGCCGATTCGCTTAGAAATTGACATTAAGAGAATCCAGGGAAAAAGGCCTTTCAGATTTGAAGCCTTTTGGCTAAGGGACCCTGACTTCATCAAGAAAGTTGAGGAATGGTGGGGAAATTGCACTAGTAAAGGCAGAAGCAGGATGCATACGTTCCAATTGAAATTGAAATCGCTGAAAGCCCAAATCAAAAGATGGAATAAAGAGGTATTTGGCAATATCCTGGAAGACAAACAAAAACTAGAAAAAGAAATGGAGGATATTCAACAGAAGATAATATTAGAAGGAAGAACAGAAGAAAGTGTCAACAAGGAAGGAATCATTCTTGGCAGATTAGAAGAACGAAGGAAACAAGAGGAGATCCTTTGGCGCCAAAAATCTAGAATAAAATGGCTAAAGGAAGGGGAAAGAAACACTAAATTCTTCCATCAAGCTATGATCAAACATAGGCAAGGAAACAGGATCCTATCAATCAAAAATAAGAATGGAGAGAGAGTAGTTGAGCAGAATGAAATTGAACAAGTCCTGATGGATCACCACAAGGAGATCCTGACAGAACCTCAAGTTGATAGAACGAGAGCTATTCAAGAGATTTGTTCAGCTATCCCCCGCTTGGTCTCTGAGGATCAAAACAAAGCTCTCATGCGGGCGGTAACCATAGAGGAGCTGGAGGAAGTTGTGAAATCTATGAAAAAGGGGACTGCTCCGGGTCCGGACGGCTTCACGGTGGATTTCTTCCAAGCGGGCTGGCACTTCCTGGGAAAAGACATTCTAGACTTAGTGGAGGAATCAAGGATTAATCAAAAGGTATGGCCTGCTCTCAATTCTACCTTTTTTGCTCTCATCCCTAAGGGTGATAACCTTGAAGAGGCTAGTGGCTTCAGGCCTATAGCCTTGTGTAATGTTATTTATAAAATGATCACCTCTCTGATTGCCAAAAGACTAAAGCCTCTCCTGGATAATTTAATCTCGGCCGAACAAACTGGGTTTGTCGAAGGCAGGCAGATTCTTGATGGGATTGTTGTTACTCAGGAGGTTATACACTCCCTAAAAGTCAAAAAACAAAAAGGAATGATGATTAAATTGGACTTATCGAAAGCCTATGATAGATTAAATTGGAAATATTTGGAAACTGTCCTGGATCGATTTGGTTTCCACCATCGATGGATTGCCTGGATTCATAACCTGATCTCCTCCCCCCACTTCTCTGTTCTGATTAATGGTTGCCCCTCTAAAACTTTCAATGCCTCTAGAGGTATTAGACAGGGAGACCCATTATCACCTTTTTTATTTATTCTTGCTGCTGAGGGCCTTGGTCGCTTCATCAAACAAGAACAATCAGCCAACAGAATTAAAGGACTGAAAATTTGGGGAAACAATTTGCCCTTAACCCATCAACAATTTGTGGATGACATAATGTTGTTTGGGGAACCAACGGTTAGAGAAGTCCGTCAACTCAGAAGGATCCTGGACCTGTTTGCTGAGGCTTCTGGGTTAGAAATCAACAAGGATAAATCCTGTATCTTTATATTCAACACAATTGACCAGATCAAATCCCACTTAATCAGAATTCTGGGATTCAAAAAAGGGGATTTACCTACCAAATATCTGGGCAATATTCTAGACTATACCTCTAGGAGAATGAAAAATTGGCAAGGAGTGCTGGACAAACTTAACAACAAGGTGGCAAACTGGGCCTTCAGAGTTCTGAATATTGCTGGCAGGATTGTTCTGGCTAAGTCGGTTCTTCAAGCCATTCCTATCTACCCTCTCTCGATTATGGCTGCTCCGCTGGGAGTTTGCGCTAAAATTAGAGAAATCATCCGAAAATTCATATGGAGCAGATCCGATCAGAAGAAAAAATGGGCCTTGGTCTCGTGGAGTCAACTAACTGAAAGAAAAGAAAAAGGTGGGTTAGGCTTACGGGATCCTGAAACTCTTAACAGGGTCCTGGGTGCCAAGCTGTGGTGGAGATGGCTTAGTGGCGGAAGTGATCTCTGGAAAGCCATATGGAGGACTAAATATAGCATGCCCGTCTCTCAGGTTGATATCCTAAAAATTCAGGAGATCCCCAAAGGCTCTGCCATTTGGGAATTAGCCTCTCAAAACCGGGATCTGAATGGTAAACATACCTTCTGGGAAATCCAGGGTGGAGCTGAAGCCAATTTCTGGGGTGACCGGTGGCAACAACGAGAAAGTTTGAATAGTATCCAGAACTTCACCCAGATCCGTGACAGAGTGGAAGAGAACAGAATTAAAGTAAGGGACTATTGGAAAGGTAATGACATATCGGAGGGATGGAGAGTCTGGGAAGATCCGACAGCTTGGGCTCGGGAGCTCTCTCCAGAGCTTCAAGAGGGGTACAGGAAAGAAATGGGAACAAGAAGAATTAGAGTTCGTCGGGGGAAAGACATCCTCCGATGGGGGAATTCTATGAAGGGGACCTTTACTTCCAAGGAGGCCTATTACCTATTGGTCTCACAAGACAGAGGAGATGGTAATATCGATTGGAATAAAATCTGGGAGGCCAACTGGTGGCCGAAGGTGACAATCTTTATTTGGTTGGCAACTAAAAACAAAATCTTAACCTGGGATCGCATCCAGAAAAAAGGATTTATTGGCCCATCTCGCTGCTCTCTGTGCAACACTGATACAGAAACTAGAGACCACCTGTTTGTCAGCTGTCCGTTCTCAAAGAAACTCTGGCTGCTTGCCACTCGATTGTTCAAAAAACCAGGAATTATCAGTAAGGAATTCAATGATTTAATTGTTAACTGGAATAAGGAACCCTTCGGATGCCGGGTGATCCAGAGGGCCTGGAATCTTTCCGCCCCCTTCATACTCTGGTTGACATGGAAAGAACGCAACAGGAGGATATTCCAAAATTCCGCCAAAAATCCGGAGGTAATCTGGGCCCGGGTGTCTGAGAGTATAAGGGAGACCATCTTAGTTAGTAAATGGGCGGATGATGACTGGAAGGCAAATCCGGAGGAGCAAGAAATCCTGAATAAACTAAATCTCAAGCCTGAAATGGTCCACTTCAAAGGCCCAACTAGCCAGGATATGCGATCTCAAAGTCCTGAAGAGTTTAGATATCCCAGCGACCAGTTTGTTAAGCTCAATTTCGACGGGGCCTCGAAAGGGAACCCGGGTGACGCTGGTTTCGGAGGGATATTCAGAGATAGCAATAGATGTGTCAGATGGATTTATGCTGACTGGGGAGGCCAGATGACCAATAATGAGGCTGAGTTCTGGGCTCTTCACCATGGCCTACAGATAGCCGTCAGGAATGGTTACTCCAAATTAGAAATCACTGGGGACTCGCAACTTGCGGTGGACATTCTGCGGAGGCTTAACAATGGACAGGGATGGGAGAAGGTGACTAAGAGCTGGTGAACTGCCGGAATAGTTAAAGAAATCGCGGAGCTCCTCAAACGGATCGACTACATAATTATTAGTCATGTCCGTAGAAAAGGAAATCAAGTCGCGGATTGGTTGGCCAATTGGGGTTGCAGAGGACGGGGCACCAAAATCGACAGCCAATGGAGGGCAGTGGAAGGAAATGAGGAGTGGAAGGCACTGGCGGACCTTATCATGGCCGATCATGAAAAAAACCTCCATGCCAATACACGGATCAGTGAGCTGGCCTAGAAGGGGTCGATGGAGCTTTCGGTTGAACAATATGGGGCTATCAGGACCTGTAGTGGTCATCATCACGGCTCCCAGGTTGATAATCCAAATCCTTGTTGGCAGCGCAATGACGGCGGGTGAAGAGGGTAATTAGAAGTACAAATACGATCAGGTAATTAATGTCAGAACTAAGAAAGGCGATGGAGGCGGTGCTACTGACAACACTGCTACGAGGAGTAATAAGGATATGATGGCTGAGAGTAGAGACCTGACGGCGATCTACTGGCTCCTCTTGGAAACCGATCCAATTCGTACCCTCGATGAAAGGCAATTGCCTTATAACTATGTTAGGAAGATGGTTATGGCATTCTGCAAGGTCTTAAGGTGGAGAAATTCGGAGACTCCCATTGAAAGTCGCCAGAACACTGGTACAATTGTGAGCAGACAGAGATATCTTCGGGCCAGGCCTCCCGATAGTATGGAGACCCGAGGAAAATTGAAACAAGCAGATTCTCGTCGGAAGGCGAAGGACAAAAACAGGAGCCAAGATGGCCGTGTCTTTATGCAGGAAGACCCGCCTTTCACCGTGTGGGAGATTGAGGATAATTCAGAGGAGGACAGGGTCCCGGAGTTGACGGAGGTCGGTGAGCACCATCCCAAAACTGTTCAGAATCAAACGGAGCATCGAAATTGTTGGGAATCGAAGACCTGCCACTATGGCATGAGAAGAAGCTGCTCTCCGCTTCAGGAGGGGGAGGAGGCCCCGAAGGATGACATGGGTTATCGTGGTTTGAGCAGTCGCAGGAACCCCCAAAAGACCCCAACCGACAAGAATAAGCAGCAGGCTAAGACTGATCTGCCTGAGTATCAGAAGACGGGGTGCCGCCGCTCTGATAGAAGGAAGCACAGCATCCCCTTTGACAATGAAGGAGCCCAATCGGGTAAGCGGGGCAAAGGGCAGAATGAACCGGTGAAGGAGGAAGGTGAGTCCTCCAGGCGCTCGGACAAAGGAAGAAAGCCCAACGAAACCGTCAGTCGTCGCATCCGTCGGGCTGAGCAGGCTTTTATTCATCACTCTCACCCGGGTGTGCGCAGAATTATGGACTTCCTTGAGGAGGAAGCCTTGCAGAATAATTCGGATGAGGAAATGGGCGACCTGGAATTTCTCCTCCACGATCCTGGGCATACCCGTGGACGGATGTCCCTTATTAAGCAATCTCTGCATATTTACTGGGTTATGAAGGGTCTTCTTGCCAAGGCCATGGAGCATGTGGCCAAAGAAATGGTGGAGCTGGCTCTTGGGGATCAAAAGATTCGCAGGGAGCTTAGTTATCTGTGTATAGCTATGACCAAGCAGGAAGAACAGTTGGACTCCATCCAGAAGATGCTGAACAGAGACCCCCCTGAACCAGAGGAAGCTGCCAACAAGCAGAACGCTGGAGACAATGACTAAGTTGTTCTTATGATTAATTTTTGCTTCTGGTTTTCTGGTTTTGATTCTGTTTATATGCATGATAGGAACAATCAAGACATTCAGAACGATAGTTCTAGCGTTAGTTATAAGAAGTTTCAAGACTGTATAGCTCTTATAGCCATGTCTGCTAGGCTGAAGACTTTTTACTTCTGGATTGCTATTAAAAACTTCAGATGGTATTACGTCCTGGTTTCCCCTCGTGGGCGGGCTTATGTTGTCCTTTTTGATATTTTGTAAAGCCTGATTATTCACAGTAATAGAATGAGTACCACCTTAGTTT
>APFE031498647.1:0-20328 GCA_000404065.3 Pinus taeda
CTGATCTAAGGTTTTCTAGATCTCCGACACTGGCATGTAACTGAGTATTTATGTCCCTAGACGCTGGCACAATATGGTCTTGAAAGCATCCAGGGAGCCTTGCACGCTAGCAAAAAGTGTTCATGGGAACGTTTGGGAGGCTAGAGTTTCCGCTGCTTAGTTTGGTCCTCAGACGCACGCACAGTCTAGTCTGGGTTGCCATAGATGCTCACATAGAAGCCTTATGAGAGCATCTAGGGTTTGAGGCAGATCTAGGTATGTTTGACCTCAAACACCCTCATCTAGTTAACCTGGGAGCGTCTAGATATGTTCCAGACACAGTCTTCCAGATCTGTAGAGAGCATCCAAGACTGCTATAGATGCTCGTACAACCCCTCCTCCCTGCGTCCGGGACTCAAAGATGATATTTTAGTATTCTGAAGATTCTACTCAGTGAAAGCAGTGTTCAACACAATGACAACAGTATCTAGCAATTGACTATAGTCAACGACAACACACTATAGTCCTTAGAATCAGGGTTGTGATTATAAGCATGATTAGATCCATTTCATGGATATCATAGTCATTTTGTTGCATAGATAAAGTTATGTTCATTTTACTCTCTTTTGATGAATCATTTGATGACGATCTAAGAAGAAGAAGATTTGCAAGGGTTTCCCCCATAATGGGTTTTTCCTTGGTCCCAGACCAATCCTGGTGTCTCTCTTTGTGTGCATGATTTTATTCTATTGTTCCTTTATGTTCCGTTACATTGATGATGATGTTGTTCTTTCAATATAATTGCATGTGATAATGAATAATGGTGTAGTTATGAATAATGTAATGATGATATGGGGTGAAATTAATGTATTAATGAAGAAATACAATTATCAAAGCAAAGAACAATGTAGCCCTATGAAAAATTAACAATCTTTCCATTCAACAATGTATATTTTAGAAGCATGGCCTATTAGCTGTTTGTATTCTCTACAGGAATATGAAATGAGAATTTGCCTCTTGGTCTTCCAAGACTGTTCACAATCAATCTCTTCATTTTTAGTGTTGAAAATTACAATTTTGTAATATGAAATAGAGTTGCAATAAAATGGACCCGCAAAAATGATTGTAAAAGACATATCTAGAAACTTCTTAGTTTGTATTGGTTACATTTTCCAAATTTTTACGAGCTACTTGTTAATGATTAATAAAAGTATACATTTTCCAAATAGCTATGTCATGAGTCATTTTCCAATTCAATCAACATATCTATCAATGTTTTAGCCGTTGCACTTCACATCACTTTCAACCTTTTGCATTCAATCCTTCAACATTAATGTAAACTTCACATTCAACATAAATTATCACCAATGTGATCAACGACATCCATGACAATATTACCAACATTCTCCCCCTTTGGTATTGATGACAACTTTTTCTGTTGTTGCTCATGAAATCACCTATTCCTTTTACCTCTGTCTATCCCCCCCTTTGACATCAATGACATGGTATTTACCTTTGCAAAACAAAATGGATGTTGGAGAATGTAGAGTGTTGTAATTGAAAATACTGCTTCAAAATCTGTTTAATAAATCCATTTAAAAACTATTCTCTAGTGTTTTTGCATGATAAAGCACAAAATGCTAATTTTAAAAAATATTGCCGAGTGACCCAATTAGAAGTTTGTTCTCCATAGTTGAATTAGTAGTGTATCTACCAAGGGTATGCGACATATAGACAATGTTGGCTTAATCAAAGATGTTGTTGCCTTGAATAATATATAACAGATAAAGTATTTGACAAAGCATGTATATTATAATACGCCATGTATATAATACACCACATATATAATACAACCATGTATATAGTGTTTATGTACAACACATGTATATACAAAACCAACTATACTAGCATTTAGACCAAATGTTGCAAAAGAAATGCCATAAGGCATAAATTGAGGACAACATGCCATCTCAATTTGAGAAATAGTACCATTTCATGTTCAAACACAAAACACTTTATTGATAGGACATCAATTTACAAAATCTGAAAATGAAAAAATCCAACCAATTTGTAAATGTATGAACTTGATTTTACAGTCTCAATAGCTTGCACCAGATCATTTAATATTGCTCTTGTCACTTCTTTAACAATATTTTTACCCTTCAATACTTTGAAGGTAGCCACAACCTTCAGTGCCAACTCCTCGAAGAAACAGTGTCTCAATAATACTCATCCACATAAACTCCTCGAAGCAACAGTGCCTCAATAATACTCATCCACATAGCGAGTGTAGTTGCAGCCGTTTTTCATAATATTATATGTGGACTCAGAAATAAGGCCATGTAACCGCAGGAACTCCGCCCTTGTGTTAAAATCTGTGAAGAAATCAAGCAGTGGTTTGCCAATCTTTAACCCAACAAAAGATATTAAATCAGATCATATCTTGACTTCATGCATCAGCAGAATAAAAGACGCAGACAATTTTCCTTTGTAGACTTACTATAAACCAACTGGTAGGGATTCTATGTATAGAATTTTATATGCATTATTTATATTGGAAGAATCTTGTCATACAATATAGTTGGTTTACACTGGCCGGGCATAATACATTGTAATTTTATATGACCAACAAAATCCAAGGTAAAATTTTATATGACCAACAAAATCCAATCTTTATGAGGCTTCCAAGAAATCAGGATAACAACTATTTTTCCTTGGGACTCCTTAAAACAAATTTTTTTTTTCAAGTTATTGAAGCTGTAATGTCTCTTTTTTATTACACTATTGAAAATTTTTAAGCATGGTTATTGAAAAGTTTTAATCATGGTTAATGTCTTGTGGGTTGTGTTATAAGACGAGTGAGGCAAACTGAACATCATACTTTTTGTTAGGGTTTCCCTAGATCTCCGCCTCCCAAGGAAGACACATCAAGTACATGTTTGAAGCCCAAAGAGTTGTAAAAATGAGTCTCCTAAAATTTTTATTTAAAAAACAAAGGATTCCCACATAGGCACCAAGGCTAAGAAATTATCTAATAAAGATTCTTAGAATAAATAAATATGGCTTACAAGCTCCATCCATATTCTTTGTTATGGTGAAGTAGTGGTTGCTTGACTTATCAATCCTAACGACGATGTTGGGGTGTAACCAACCCATGATCTTTGATACCAACTTCGCCATGGCTTCTTTCTACTTTATACATCATAGTGTTTGTCATGGATGCCTTGGAGCTCCACCTCCAAGGGAATACTCATCTATATACATCTGTGTACCCCAAAGAGTTATAAAAATCAATGCCCTAATTTTTTTATTTGAGAAACAAAGGATTAGCACATAGGCGCCAAGGCTAAGAAATTGTCTAAGAAAGATGCTTCTCAAGGAAATATTCATTTACATATTATTTGATGGTCTTCCATCTGATGTCATACTGCATATATTTTTACCTTTTGAACAATTAATGATGTTGAATGACCAACTCCAATCTCGACGTCTGCCAACTATGTTTATTTTTTATACCAACAAATAGCCCACATTTAGTAAAAGCTTAAAGCTTACAGACCACCCTTTTAAGAAGAAAAACATGGAAATTACAAGGAAAATGAAACCGATACTTATAGGACTTGGAAGACCATTTGCAACTTCTAATGGTAAGAACCCCTCATCCAAGCCATTAATTTCCTTCATCCAAGATAATGTATTTAAAACAATCACAACCCATGATAAGCTATCTTAACTAACACATACATAACTAATACTTCTTAAATTAAAACTGTAGCATGATTGACACTCTCTAAAATTAGAATATCGTTAAACTTTCTAAAATTGCAGGTTGACTACAGAGATTAATTTTCTCCTACATAGCTCTTTTTGAATGAACCACTCATTGAACGATATTAGAGGATGTGATACATGGAAGCAAACCATTAAATTTCCAAAACAAGTGATGTCTTTGATGACACTTTTTAAGTTTTACTAAACCTTTGCTTTTGGATTTATGAAAATGCAATGAACCTATCACGATTTTGAGTGGATGGATCATGTCATGTATGGAAAATATCCCAACGCCATTTCTATTCTAACGACAAGCTGAATGTTATCCTCTTTCAGATATAGTTGATTTTTAGCCGAGCTTGCTTTGAAAAATATACAAATCATACCATGAGCGGGAGTCAGGACAACGTAGCCATGTGCTCTACTGATGTAACATTTTAGCTTTTTCTGCCTCCATCCCTTTCTCATGACTTCAAATTCGATAATCATCCCCGTTCCTGTAGCCTGCTCTAATGCTTTGATTTCGTTAATTACCGCTCAACTCTCTTTTGAACTTCTGACCTTCAATGCATGTGACCTCTCCTTTGAAAGATTAGTTTTTTCATTTTTTTCTTCTTTTGGCTATCACCCAGATCCATTACAACGTTCCTTGAATATAAAAATATGGGTGGGCCTTCTGCGTCTGACGTACCTAGAGTATTTCATTAAAAGAAAACAAAACAAAACAAAATAATCCACCTTTTATTGATATTTGAAATCATGCACCTCATGAAATTAACTCCATGATTTCTAGCCGATTTTGTAAATCAAGAAGCTATCTCATGCTTTGTTTTGAAGCTTGCAGCTCTTCTTTTCTAGCATTCATTTTAGGGTTACTATGGATGGTAATGGCGAGGCTAGTAGAAGCTGCTTAGCTGAATAAAACACAATCTTACAGAAATGGGAAAAACAAGACAAGAATTTCAACGCAAGTAACAGGAAGAAAATAACATTTATAACCCAAAACAACTAAATAATTTATCATGATATTTGAGATCCCCTTTACAATGACAAATGCCTTCTCGGCTTCCTGAAAACAATGATTTTCCCACAAAGAGAGGGCCATTCAAGGTACTCACATTGAACTTGATATTGCAGTGATTAATCAAAACCTAAGCCGTAAATCTTTTGAGTTCTTCAATATTATTCACGCGCTAAGTACATAACAAAATATCAGTCAACAGATCACGCTAATTGATTTTGAGAGAAGAAATAGGGAAAAGCGCTTGAAGAACTCAGATGTGGAGGAAACCGCATGGTAAAGGCACCTGTCGCCAAAGCCAAAAAAAAACCATGAATCCAAATTAGACAGTCAATACAAAATGCATTCGTATGGAAAGAAAAAAAAGGTTTTGCATATTGGTAAGTCGGTAAGCCTGCGGATGCAGCATTGCCCAAATTTAAAAGGGCCTCAACTTGTGGGCAGTCATCATCGCAACTCTAAATCACTCGTGGGAGGCATATCTAAAGGGAGGTATAAGGTTTCACATGGAAGCAAACTCTGCTATTCTTTAGGGCAAAGCGCTTGAAGAACTTAGATGTGGAGGAAAACGCACGGTAAAGGCACCTGCATCCAAAGCCAAAAAAACCCATGAATCCAAAATCGATAGTCAATAGAAAATGTATTTGTATGGAAAGAAAAAGAAAAACTCAGTTTTGCATATTGGTAAGTGGGTAAGCCCATGGATGAAGCATTGCCTAGATTTAAAAGGGCCTCAAATCGCGGCTCTAAATCCCCGTGAGAGGCACATCTGAAGGGAGGTATAGGGTTTCACATGGAAGCAAAACCTGCTGTTCTTTAGGGCAAAGCGCTTGAAGAACTCATGGAAGCAAACCCTACTATTCTTTAGGGCAAAATGCTTGAATAACTCACATGTGGAAGAAACCCTAGGGTAAAGGCACCTGCAGTCAAAGCCAAAAAACCATGAATCCAAAATAGACAGTCAATATAAAATGTATTCGTATGGAAAGAAAAAAAACTCAGTTTTGCATATTGGTAAGTGGGTAAGCCCGTAGATGCAGCATTGCCCAGATTTAAAAGGGCCTCAACTCGGGGGCAGCTTCCTGAAATCAACGATTTTCCCACAAAGAGAGGGCCATTCAAGGTACTCACATTGAACTTGATATTGCAACAATTAATCAAACCCTAAGCAGTAAATATTTTGAGTTCTTCAATATTATTCACACGCTAAGTACATAACAAAAGATCAGTCAACAGATCACGCTAATTGATTTTGAGAGAAGAAACATGGCAAAGTGCTTGAAGAACTCAAATGTGGAGGAAACTGCATGGTACCTACAACTAAAGCCAAAAAAAAACCATGAATCCAAAATAGACAGTCAATACAAAATGCATTCGTATGGAAAGAAAAAAAAAACAGTTTTGCATATTGGTAAGTGGTTAAGCCCGCGGATGCAGCATTGCCCAGATTTAAAAGGGCCTCAACTCACGGGCAATCGTCATCGCGGCTCTAAATCACCGTGGGAGGCACATCTGAAGGGAGGTATAAGGTTTCACATGGAAGCAAACCCTACTATTCTTTAGGGCAAAGCGCTTGAAGAACTTAGATGTGGAGGAAAACGCATGGTAAAGGCACCTGCAGCCAAATCCAAAAAACCCATGAATCCAAAATAGACAGTCAATACAAAATGTATTCGTATGGAAAGAAAAAAAAACTCAGTTTTGCATATTGGTAAGTGGGTATGCCCACGGATAATGCATTGCCCAGATTTGAAAGGGCCTCAACTCTCAGGAAGTCGTCATCGCAACTCTAAATCCCCGTGGGAGGCACATCTAAAGGGAGGTATAGGGTTTCACATGGAAGCAAACCCTGCTATTCTTTAGGGTAAAGCGCTTGAAGAACTCATGGAAGCAAACCCTACTATTCTTTAGGGCAAAGCGATTGAAGAACTCACATGTGGAAGAAACCGTAGGGTAAAGGCACCTGCAGTCAAAGCCAAAAAAACCATGAATCCAAAATAGACAGTCAATACAAAATGTATTCATATGGAAAGAAAAAAAACTCAGTTTTGCATATTGGTAAGTGGGTAAGCCCGTAGATGCATCATTGCCCAGATTTAAAAGGGCCTCAACTCGGGGCAGCTTCCTGAAATCAACGATTTTCCCATAAAGAGAGGGTCATTCAAGGTACTCACATTGAACTTGATATTGCAGCAATTAATCAAACCCTAAGCAGTAAATCTTTTGAGTTCTTCAATATTATTCACGCGCTAAGTACATAACAAAAGATCAGTCAACAAATTACGCTAATTGATTTTGAGAGAAGAAACATGGCAAAGCGCTTGAAGAACTCAGATGTGGAGGAAACCACATGGTACCTACAACCAAAGCCAAAAAAAACCATGAATCCAAAATACACAGTCAATACAAAATGCATTCGTATGGAAAGAAAAAAAAACAATTTTGCATATTGGTAAGTGGTTAAGCCCGCGGATGTAGCATTGCCCAGATTTAAAAGGGCCTCAACTCGCGGGCAGTCATCATCGCGGATCTAAATCACCGTGGGAGGCACATCTGAAGGGAGGTATAAGGTTTCACATGGAAGCAAACACTGCTATTCTTTAGGGCAAAGCGCTTGAAGAACTTAGATGTGGAGGAAAACACATGGTAAAGGCACCTGCAGCCAAAGCCAAAAAACCCATGAATCCAAAATAGACAGTCAATACAAAATGTATTCGTATGGAAAGAAAAAAAAACTCAGTTTTGCATATTGGCAAGTGGGTAAGCCCACGGATGATGCATTGCCCAGATTTAAAAGGGCCTCAACTCACGGGAAGTCGTCATCGCGGATCTAAATCCCCGTGGGAGGCACATCTGAAGGGAGGCATAGGGTTTCACATGGAAGCAAACCTTGCTATTCTTTAGGGAAAAGTGTTTGAAGAACTCAGATGTGGAGGAAACCGTAGGGTAAAGGCACCTGCAGCGAAAGCCAAAAAAACCATGAATCCAAAATAGACCATCAATACAAAATGTATTCGTATGGAAAGAAAAAACATCATTTTTGCATATTAGTAAGTGGGTAAGCCCGAAGATGCACATTGTCCAGATTTAAAAGGGCCTCAACTCGCGGGCAGTCCTCATCGTGGCTCTAAATCCCCGTGGGAGGCACATCTGAAGGGCGGTATACGGTTTCTCATGGAAGCAAACCCTGTTACCAGGAAGGCAGAAGTTTCTTGGAATAAATCTGAGAGGAACACTGGCCGGGCAAAATACACTGCCAAGAACGTTACAGAAACCCTCTCGCATCAAGAGGTTAGTGGATCGAATCTGGGGACAGGTAACGAGAACGCAAATAGTTGGGGTTATTGAGTTTCTTACCTTCTTACCTGGAACATATGAATTCATTCCTCCTGTCAAGCAATGGCAGAGGTCGAGCCTAAGCACCTAGAAGTAGTAGTGCCCAACAAATAGTAGTGCCGAGCAAGAGCAAGGGCGGTCGTCTTGTAACTAAATTAATATAATTTTAACTAATTTAATAACGGTCTAATAATCAGATAATTGAAATTACTTTAATTGTCTAACACTGAAATCAATGGTCCATGAATGTACACATACCTTTAGAGGAGAGTTGATTTCAAAGGGAATGCCTTATGGCATAAATATTAAGACAATGCATGGATATACACCACCAAGGGTAATATTAAGGTAACCCATACCGTTATGAATTCTAACTATTTGTAATAATGCACAACCATAGATTAAAAGATGGATCATATAATACCTCCAATCCATATATAGTAACACCATCCAAAATAATAATAATGTGAATCCAAGAACGTTGGATCAATAATAAAGCCAAACCATAAATAACACCAACCATAACAAGTGCAATAACATTGGAGTTTAATATGTTAACACTCGAGTTGAGCATTGGATCATTAATAATGAACGCTGGAGTTGAAGGTTAGTTATGCACCACCAAGGATAACACATACAATATGTAATAGTGTTGTAGTTTAACGCTAGTTAAAAATATGTGGTTTAACGCTGGTTAACACATATGTAGTTTAACGATGGTTAACACATACAATACTGTTAACGCTGGTTAACAATATGTAATAGTCTGAGATTCTGCGATGTTTCATATCATCTTCCCAAAATAGACTCTCGAAAGCACTAATCACAAAAAAGAGTCGTGAATTTACAGTTTCCTTGATTTGTGCATCAATACCAGTCCCACCATGATTTGTGCTTAGCAATACAAATGCAACAAGGAGGGATGCACATGCATCAAATGTCCATAATTCTTCTTCATTTTAGTTTGTGAAAAATTGCAATACCGGAAGATTTCAATATTGCTAATATTCATACAATGATACTTATTTTTTTAATTTATAATTGTTGAAGTAAATCTCTATTAGTATTTATATCTATATGCCATTATTGTCAATAGAAAAAGTGCATGCTTTTGTAGCGCAATATTACATAAATTGCAATTGGTTTAGTTTATTATCCATTCATAACGACAATATTTTTAATTGTCAAAAAAAAATTCCCCTTTTTGTTTTTATATAATTGAAAGACTATGATTATTTAAAAAAAACATCTATGGCTTCTAAACACATATTTTAGCATAATGAATTGATTTTGTGAATTATGTTGGAGTTTGATTCATTTTCTAATATTTTCAACTAAATTTTTATTAATGTTTACTATCTATTTATAATTAATATTAATGTGAAAATTAAATGTTTTAGTAACACTTTATTAACTAGATGAGCAATTTATATCTCGATGTGATTTATTATTATCATCCATGATGTCAATATTCATACCACAAAGTAACAGCCCCTAGGAAAAAAATAGGAAAAAAATCATAGGAAATTAATTGTATTATCCTTATAGCATAAGCGATTGGATTATTATTATTTTAAGTTTAATTATAAGTAATTTGTTTATGTTATTAACAATAGTTTATATATTGAAAATTCATTTAAATGTGATTATTTATTTATTTATTTTCATATAAATCAAATTAATGATACATCAATACGAAGTCTTTTCTTTTAAATATATAATTTGGTCAATTTAAATTATATATAATTTATTTAAAATTTCAACAAAATTTTAAAAAGGTGAATTTTCATTTAAAATATGATTTTTTATTTTTCTTATAAATTAGATTAATGAACGAGTAATTCAACTTGATGTTGTACTATATACAATGCATTCCTTAAGCATACAATTTTGATTTACAAATCATGCTAAAAGACATGAAAATTAATATTATGAAATTATGACTTATTATAGTTTTTAGTAATGTTGATCTTTTTTAGTTATATTATAACTATATTATCTATAAATTTTCTATCTTTATATATTTTTGCACACGTGTTTAAGAGACGTCCTTACTCTTTCAACCCTAGTTGTTTTCAAAGGACTCTTGTTGACCATGTAGATATTTGGCTTCTTGTAGTAAAGTTATTATATCCTATTCAACACTTCAATTTGATAATTAATCTTATTGACAAAAAAATGAGATACGAAGATTGAGGTTTTTTTTATGCTTCTATTGATAAGTAGAGAGTGATGAAATCTAAGGTTTTATTTTTAAGATAGCCTCTCTAGCTTCAAGTGGATAGAGGTTTGTTAAATATCATATAAATATGTTATTATTTCAAAATGGAAAATCACATAGACTTCATTTCTCAAATTTCTAAGTAGCATGTTCATCAATATGTCATTGAATTTATCTTAAAATACATTGTTAGGCTCTATTCCAAATTTAATTAGAATTTATGAGCTTATGAGCTTAGATCTCTCTACCAACTCCCTATTAAGGACAATTGAAAGTATTCTCAAGAATTTGGAAATGCTTCAGTGTTTGAAATTTTCTTTCAATAATATCATGGGGGAATTCCAAAAGGGTTTTTTTTCTTCCAAATAGAACAACTCTCATTTCCTTCATTGGAAATCCTAACCATTTCAGACCACAAGATTTCCAATTACCTATCTCTCAAACAATAAGAGGTCATTTTGTACCTGTGAAGGAATATTATTGCTAATGATTAGACTACTACTTTTATATTGTGTTGTCTACTTTTGAGATTCATTTGGAAAAGGAAATAAGTGTATACAAAATGTTGATTCTTGCAACGTATTGTCCAAAGGTTAGAGTAGAAAAGGATCCCATATCAAGGGATTCACATAGAAACTAATGTATTTACTAAGGCCAACTTGTTTGCAATGAGGAATTTTGTGATTGATAAGGGAACTTTTTGCTATGAAAGTTTTGTAGTTGCAAAAGGCAAGGTTGAAAATAATTTTAGAGTAGAATGTAATGTTCAACTAAAGGCTCAACAATGAAATTTGGTGAGAATAATAACTTCATGTTCTAGCTCCATTTTAAAGGATTATTGTTCTAATTTATGTCTAACAGAAGCTTGGAGAAGCATTTGTATCCTAATAGAGGTGACAAAAATGGTGAAAATGTATGTGAATTGGCATTAAAAACAGAAGTAGACATTTCCATATATGTGGACGCATGCGATGGAATACTTTCATCATGATTCTTTTGTTCAAGTAGTGCATTTTTATTTAATACCCAATAGCATGCTTTTCGATGAAGACATGACGGGAAATATAATGGATTTTGGTATTGTAAAATTAATTGATACAACCCATACTAACTCATTTTGACACTTGCTTTGAAAGGATCCATGGGATAAATTGTCCCAAGTATGGCATTTTAGAACATTAATTTTACTTGTTTTTTTGCATAAAAAATTATTGCACACATTGGTCAGGCCCAAAATTTGATGAAGGTTGATTTCATTGCAGAGTATGGATTAAGTGAGACAATGGCTACCAAACTCAATATTTATAGCTATAACATTTTTTTATTGGAAATGCTTACTAGAAAGCAACCAACTAGTGAAATGTATTTTGGTGACCTAACCTTGCGTAAGTGAGTGAAGCAAGTGTTTCCAAACATAGTGACGAAGTATTTCACTTGAGTATTTTTAGCAAGGTGGATGGAGATGAATTGGGAGAAAACAATGTACCTAATTACTTTCTTTGCTACAAGTTAGTTTTCTTTGCTAAAAATATTCACACAATGAATGACTAACAATGAAAGATGTGGTAATGGTATTCGAGGGCCTTAAAAATGGTTTGGAGGAAACAAAATTGTCTCTAACTTATAAACACATATTTTAGCTTAATGAATTGATTATATGAATTATGCTGGAGTTCGATTATTTTTTAATATTATTTTAAATTAATCAACGAAACTTTTATTAGTGTTTATTATCTATTTATAATTAATATTTTACTTTCTTTGCTAAAAATATTCACACAATGAATGACTAACAATGAAAGATGTGGTAATGGTATTCGAGGGCGTTAGAAATGGTTTGGAGGAAAAAAAATTGTCTCTAACTTATAAACACATATTTTAGCTTAATGAATTGATTATATGAATTATGCTGGAGTTTGATTATTTTTTAATATTATTTTAAATTAATCAACCAAACTTTTATTAGTGTTTATTATCTATTTATAATTAATATTAATGTAAAAATTAAATGCTTCAGTGACATTTTATTAACTATATGAAAAATTTACATCTTCATACGATTTATTATTATCATTTGTCATGTCAATATTCATATCGATAAAGTAAGAGCCCCTGAGAAAAATATCATAGAAAACTAATTGTATTATATTTAGAACATAACTGAATGGATTATTATTTTAACTATAAGTGATTTTTATGTTGTTAACAACCGTTTAAATGTTGAAATCCCATTTAAATGCGTTTTTTTTTTTAATTTCCTATAAATTAAATTGATGAGACATAAAAAACAATTCTAGTCTTTTAAATATATAATTTGATCAATTTAAATTTAAGTTATATATAATTTATTTAAATTAACAACATAATTTTAAAAGTTGAATTTTAATTTTAAATATGATATTTGAATATTTTTTATAATAAGATTAATCAACCATTAATTGAACTCAATGTTGTACAATGTATTTTTTAAGCATACAATTTTGATTTGGTAATCATGTTAAATGGATGAAAATTAATATTATGAAACTATGACTTATCATAAATTTTAGTATTTTTTATCCTTTTAGTTATATTATAACTATAGCATCTATAAAATTTTTATCTACATATATTGTTGCACACAAGTTTGAGAGATGTCCTTACCATTTTCATTGAAATATTGTTGACCATGTAGATATTTGGCTTCTTGTAGTAAGGTTCTTATATCCTAGTCAACACTTCAATTTGATAGTTAATCTTATTGATAAAACAATGAGATATGGAAATTGAGATTTTTTCTATGCCCTATTCATAAAGTAGTGAGTCATGAAATCTAAGGTTTTATGGAAATTTTGCCTCTCTAGCTTCAAGTGGATAGAGGTTTGCTGGATATTGTGTAAATATGTTATTATTTCAAAATGGAAAATCACATAAGTTTCATTTCTCAAATTTCTAAGTAGCATGTTCACCGATATGTTCATTGAATTTATATTAAAATACATTATTAGGCTCTATTCCAAATTCAATTGAAAATTTACAGAGTCTTATGAAGTTAGATCTCTCTTCCAACTCCCTATTAAGGACAATTCCAATTACTCTCAAGAATTTGGAAATGATTTAGTATTTGAAATTTTCTTTCAATAATCTTAGGGAGGAAATTCCAAAGGTGGAGTTTTTTTTCCAAATATAATAGTTGTCATGTCCTTCATTGGAAATCCTGGCCTTTTTAGACCACAAGCATTCCAATTATCTATCTCTCAAACAACAAGAGGTCATTTTGCATCTATGAAAGAATATTATTGCTAATGAGTAGAGCTATTGCTTTTGTACTATGTTGTCTACTTTTGATATTCATTTGGAAAGGAAATAAGGGTATACAAAATGTTGATTCTTGCAACAAACTATCCAAAGGTTAGAGCATAAAAGGATCCCATATCAAGAGATTCACATAACAACTAATGGATTTACCAAGGCCAACTTGTTAGGAAAAAATATTTTTGCAATTTAAAAGAGAACTTTGATTGATGACATGCTTATTGCTATAAAAGTTTTGCAATTGCAAAAGACAAGGTTGAAAAGAGTTTTAGAGTAAAATGTAATGTTCTACTAAAGTTTCAACATTGAAATCTGGTGAAAATCATAACTTCATGTTCCCACCTCCATTTTAAAGGATTAGTGTTACAATTTATATATAACACAATCTTGGAGAAGAATTTGTATCATAGTAGAAGTGATAACAATGGTGAATATGCACGTGAACTAGAATTGAAAACACAATTAGAAATTGCCATAGAACTGGCCCATTCCATGGAACACTTTCATCATGATTATTTTGTTAAAAATAGTAACAAGAAATCCCAATTTAATTTGTCCTTGAATTAAATTGTAATTCTATTCTCATAACAACTTGTAATAGTTAATTAATTTAAATTGACTTATTTGACTTAGTAAATTTGATTTGGAAGTTTATCTAGAGTCATATAGAGTGACCCCTAAATTTTAGGGGCCCATGTTGAGTTCTTTGGAGTTGTAATTAGATAACTCAGTCTAACTGAGTTATAGTCAGATAAACTAGTTCTAACTGTTGGAGGAACTAGTAGAGGTCTAGTAGTGGAGTAGTGCACCAGTGCATCACTAGTACCACACCAGTTAATTGAAGATTCACTTACAAATAATTCATGCATGTTAGTTCAGATGAAGACCCAGTTGAGATTAGGGTTCAGGGACAATGTACTATCAGTTGTATAATTTTCCGAGTTGTATAGATGGTGCATGCAATCAGTTGAGGACCTATGTTTGGATTGCATAGTTATGGAGAGTGGATTTCCCAATTAAATATGGGCTAATTCTCTCAGGAATTTTGAAAGGAAGTAGGGGCTTGGCAGGCAGCAGAATTGGTTAAGTGTTGGCTTGAGCTGGCTTGTGAGGCAGAGAGTTAGCTTTTACTAGTGCAGGAATTGTTCAGGATGAACAAGCATTGTATTTTCTTCTCAGATCTTCTGGTTAATTTAATCTAGATAGTCAGGGTTTTTAGCAGTTGCTTTCCCCAGAGAAATATTATGTTATGTGTAATTGATTTTCTTCCTCTTTCTGCTTATTTTTTTCATCGATCATTATTGGTTTCCACTGAGAAGAGTAAAGTAGATTCTTGTCTTGTGTTTTAGCAAATCACATAAGTTGTTGAATATATAGAAAAATCTACATGGTATCGGAGCTGAAGATAGTATAGAAAAGGAGATTTCAAGTTTGGTGTGCAAGTGAAAATTGAATTTGCAAGTTCATACTTCAGAGAAACAATATGTCTTTCTATGGGTTGCGACTTGAGTATGCCTTGGAGCGTAGCTCAAATTACATAGCATAGAAGGAAATGATGGAAGTATTACTGCAAGACAATGGCCTCAAGGAATTCATAGATCATGACATTCCTAAGCCTCCAACATCAGATGCTAAAGATCTGGTTAAATGGAGAAAGTGTGTGGCAAAAGTGAGAAGGATTATCTTGGAGGGAGTTCGATACCACATTGTCTCGAGTCTTCATGGCAAATATACTCCATACTCAATGTGGAAGGCATTAATAAACTTGTTTCAAAATAGCAGTGAACGTAGGAAATTGTCACTGAAGGACAAACTCCAAAAGATTAAGATGGAGAAGGGCGACTCTATTCTGAAGTACTTGACCAAGTTCACCCATTGTTGGGATGAGCTTGGAAGTGTTGGGATCACTATTTCCGAGGACGATATGGTGAGCCTATCTCTTTTAGAACTTCCTAAGAGTTGGAACAGTTATCAGGACTCTGTCAATGGGAGGGAGAAGCTACCAGATTGGGAATGGCTATGGTTGGATTTGGTACAGGAAGAAATTCAGAGGAATACCAGAGATTGATCCTCATCAAAGACTGATGATGAGGAAAATTGTGCCTTAGCGGGGAAAGGGAAGGCATCCCATTCCAAATCAGATTTTTTTCACCGAGGCAAGAAGAAGGACATGTTGAAATTCAAGTGCTTTCATTGCCATGAGTTGGGACATTTTGCCACAAAGCGTCCGCTTAAGAAGGCTAGTAAGAATCCCTCAGGAGGAGCGACAGGAGGTGAGGCACTTGCCTCACAATTCAAACTGGACCTTACCCTCATCACATATATGGTGTCATCAATGATAGGTAGTGTATGGTACCTAGAAAGTGGAGCTTCTTTCCACATGACTGTTAATAAGGAGCTATTTAGTAACATGTAGGAGAAGGATCTCCATATGCATATTGATATGGGTGATGACGGGAGGTATAGTGCTTGGTACATTTACCTTTTAGAGGGAGTTAGGTGCTCACCTCACTTTGTGAGATGTTATGTATATTCTTGGTTTGAAGAAGAACTTGGTATATGTGGCCATGTTGGAGGATAGAGGCTATGATGTGATCTTTAGTAAGGGAAATGAATTCCTTCGTCACATAGCCATGAGGCAAGTAAAGAGGATAGGGGTTCAGGTGAAGAATATCTACAAGTAAAGAGGATAGGGGTATAGGTAAAGAGGATAGAGGTCTAGTGTGTGCTTCATTAATTATGTTGTCTCTTTCCTATTTTAATGCACATAATATAAGTTACGTTTTATGGTCCTGTTGAAGCCCCGAAAATCGGGTCGACAACAAGGGGGATACTCACCCGGTCCGGACCTTGGTTGACAGCTCCTTATCCGTTTGGAATAGTGAGTCCGACAGGGGATAATGGGACCAGTTTCCCAATCTAAGGGTGTGTGTGTGCAGAGTTGAATGTTGCTGATCTAAAGTTCATATCTGAGCTACTTTAATCTAACTCTATGCTATTGTAATCTAATGAAAACAGCACATCTAATCTATGCTAACCCGGGGTGTAATTCTTCTATTATGCGATCTAAAGAGATTTCAAATAATAGCTGGTAATAAAGATTATTCAGCAATTATAAGAATAGAAATCAGTTAAGATGGACCACTTTGCATAAAAAGTTAGGCAAAACAGTTGTGAACAACATATCGCATAGTAATTCATTCACACATTAAACATAAATAAATGGCTCCACCGTACAAAAGCGCCAAATGGTAACACAAACATTCATGTAATAATATATAAACAACTAAAAACTGTATATTTCTTTAAGAATATAAGCAGAAATGATCAAGAGATAAAAGTACCATTTATGACTGGTCCTACTCATAAGCTTCAAGCAACAATGATTTATCTTTCCTTGTTCTAATATCTACTAAGATACAGAAGTGCAACATCATAGCAGATAAATCAAATGGCAAACATCAATAAATCTCGATCCTTCCATTCATCAAAACCTCCTCTAAGGGTGCAAAAGTGCATGTTTTGAGGATAAGTTTTTGACAAATTTCTGGACCCTTCTCTAAATGCATGAGAAGGGTTTAAATACTACTAACTAAATTTGATAATAAGTTATTTACAAAAAATGAGGATGCGGTTTTCAAATGACTGCCCTTTTTCTAATCTAATTTTTTAAGCAAAAATAAGATTCCAAATTAAGCTATTTCTATTTCTGGTCTTTAAAGCTGCATGTTATCAACATTTGTTTAAGGAGAGTCCGTTGGCTAACTTCTGCTTTGAGCTGTGCTGAGAAAACGGAATCAACGAGTGCTGGCACCACCTTTTCAGCCGTATTTGTGATACATTTCACGGTCATCCACTGACTATGTGGTTTTACCAAATATGTCCAGTAACATTCCCAATTTAATCCTTTTAGTACTTGGATTTCCTTGTCCTTTTCCTTTTCCCATGCTTTCTGCTTCCAATCTTCCTCTAATTTTGATTTGTTTGGCAAATACCTCGGAATAGATTCTACGATTAGATTTTCTCTTTGCAAATTCTCATTTATATAGTCGATGAGAATACTTGTTGTTGTAGCTGCTGTACCTGCCACCTTTTCTGCTTCTTTGATTTGATCATCCCAATTACTAAAGAGCAACTCTTTATGATTCTCATTTATCTTGGGTGCGCCTGCCTCTTTTCCTTCATCTCCATCCTGCCAAGTCAGATAATCAGTCTGTTATCTCAAAATCTGACCCTGGAAGGCTGCAAACCAGGAAGACTTCAAGTAACTATTTCAAACCAATCTTTTGACTAAGGCTTAGCCTCCTTAGCCTGAGAGGGCTCTCTCAAAAGGGTTATTGATTTTGACTAATGATAAGATGGCTAACTCTTGTGGTGTAACAACATTGACAAATATAAAGGCTGGATAAACATTACATAAGTTTCCATTGGGCTTATGGAGTCAATCATACTTTAGTAAACAATGACACTGCCTTTACATAGAAGTCAGGGCACTTAGCATTTAGATGTTCAGAACACAACTCATATAAAACCACAGTTCATACATGCATACAGGAAATCAGAGCACAATCAGCGAATTCTGAGTGATTACACATATATGCAACTATAAAAGACATTAAGGAAAGAACAAATCACACATTCTGAACATGGAAATCCTTCATGAATCCTGAGAAGAAAAGCAAATAATTTATATTACTGAAAATGGGTCTTTACATAAGCCAAAACAATACTTTTGTTATAAAATTTCTAACCCTCATTACATTGCTGTTTCAGCTATATATAGAATCCTTATTCTAACTAATTCGAGCTTCCTCCTCCAGCATGAGGGAAATTTAATAACTCGATCCTTATCTCTAATGACACCTATCAGCTATTTAACTGACTATTAAATACAATAAAGTGCTGACTGGAATTTTAAAAAGTTCTAAATTAACTATGACTCTAACTCCATTTTCCATGCAATGGTGGCTTCTCCTTGTTCTTTGACACCTGGTCGTCTTTAGATTTGGATGAGGTGGATGTTTAATATGCCATATTGACCTTGAACGCTGAATCTTTAACTACCCAGTAGTATTAGGAGATGTCCCTTGCTTCTCGGCCCCTGTTTTCCTTAAATTGCTCGAATGTATAACAGCATGTCTTCTGGCCTTTAATAACCCAAAATATGGAACACTGCCACATTCTTGATGTGTTGTAGGCTGCATTGATGGACATGTGTGCAGGCAAAAGTTCCTTGTATGCAAATTATTTAATACCTTTTGAACGGTGATAAAGAGACTTTACAGCAGACATTTAAACTTGGGTTAAATATTTCACCTTTTTAAATGTACACGTGTCTTGATCCGAATGGCTATTGTAGCTCCATCTGATGTCTTGCGTACCCTTTAGGTGTCTCTCTTCCTCAAAATTCCCGTTCATAATACAAAACTGCCTGTCTGCGTTAAAATCATCACCTACAGCAGTTTCGTAGTGCGCTACGAAACTGCTGTTTTAATTTAAAACAGCTTGCTTTTGACCCGAAATCTTTATCACCCAAACATCTGATTGCCAAAAACTCCCTTTGGTTTTTCATATGTATAGCAGGGATTTACATGTCTTCAAAACAATAAGACTAAGCAAAATTAACAAAAATTTGGAACAAAACCTTTCCTGAAAAGAAAATTCATTTAGTAGGTAAATGGCTTAGCTCTGCCTTCAGGTCTCTAGCAGCTTTCTTCAGTTGGTTAATCTCCTCTTCAGCTGCCTCTATTTGGCTCTTCATGGTTGCTACATAATCTCCTTGAGATGTGATGACTGTTTCACTTGTGTCCCTTCCCCTGTTTCCTCTGTTCTGGGCAGTGCTTCCTGTGCTTGCTGGAATTTTCTTGTCATAGGTCTTCTAGGTTTAAAAATAAACTCCTGAGCTGGCTCATCAAATCTAAGCCTTTTTGAGGCCTTGGTTTTCTTAATACTTTCTTGCGGTGACTGTGTCAAATCAATTTGAACTTGTTTAGACTGCTCAAATTCAATGGCCTGTAATAAATCATTCAAGCTTGCCTTAGACACTGGGCTCTCTTCAACAGCTACATCTTTACCTTTTTCCTTATTTATTTGGCTTCTTGTCCTTACCCTTGAGACTGCTTCAGATCTGCTTGTTTCGGGTATAGCTTTCTTACTCTGAGTTTTTTCCTTTGATGATTTCTGAGGTTGTTCTTGAATGATTAGTGGCTTCACTGGTTTTTGTAGTTGTGGCTTGGTTTGCTTTTTAGCTCTTACTTCCTTTTGAAGCTCAGCTATGGTGAACTCTCTGGCTGGTTGTGGAGTAAGACCAGTCTTGCTTTGGAATCCAGCCATGAAAATAAACGAATTCCAGTCTCTGCCTATCTCTTGGAGGCCATCTAAAACTAGCAAATTAATCAAACCATGATGAAATAAAGAGGTTTCACAGTCCTCTTTCCTCAGCTGCACCTTATCACACATCTTACTCAAACTGCGAAACAAATAAAAAGGAATGTTTATGGAGACTTTCCTGGTGAAATGCAAGAGCAATTTAAAATGGTAAGAATAGACCTTATTGTACCTTCCTTCACAGGTCAAATATTTCTGTATGCAGGTGAGAAGAAGAGCATAATGTTCCTTGACATAATTTCTGGGCACTACTTTTGTTAAGTCTTCGTTTACATATGCCTCCTTTAAAAACTCCTTACAAGGATTCATATCAAACTTA